>JAJIZL010017330.1:371582-397540 GCA_023969395.1 Amblyomma maculatum | reverse complement strand
TACATACATACATACATACATACATACATACATACATACATACATACTCCTGCTTAATGTAGTTTCCGAGGCTTGTCTCGCTTAGCGCGTCGCCGCCTTGGTACGTGAAGAAATAAAAACTTGCGTTGCCGCCGCAGCGCGCTTACTGGCCCGTCTTTTGTAAAGTATTAACACGTGAGTAGGCCAAACGTGAGCAACCTCCGCGGCGATGCTTCAGTGGTTCGGCTACTCGATTACTGAACACAAAGACGCAGGATCAAATCATTTAGCTGCGGCAGCTTTTCGATCGAGGCAAAAGCAAGTCGTCCATGTGCTGTGCGATTTCAGTGCACGTTAAAGAACCCCAGGGGGTCGAAATTTCCGGAATCATCCAGTACGACGTTCCAAATAGCCTGAATCGCTTGGGAATGGTAAGCCCAATAAACGAAATGCATCATTACAGTCCTAAATTTCCTAGTTGATCATGTCGCTGAAGTAAGCCCTTCATAATGCAAAGAAAACTACCGGAAACACAGCCATCGTTCCTAGTTTCATTATATGCTTCACCGCTTTCCAGTCGAGATCCCACAAACATTTGAGGCTTCCTCGTCGCCAGCTCCCATTGTTTGCATAACTATATTTAGTATTTCCCGCGGCTGTGCCCCAAGCGAAGCCGAAAGAATAGGGTGTCTTCGCAAGTTAAATTCCCGAAGGAACGTATTACTATGGTCTGTAGAAAATGCACTGAAGACCTACGGAAGATTTCAAGCTTCAGCGACGCGATTTACGAACAATCTCCTTCGTACTTCCATTCCCTGTCTGATGCAAAGCATTCAAGAGTGGGTAAGTTTTTCGCAGTTATAGAAACTCTATACATGGTATTAAAACAGTAGGGGCGACGGTGCGCTTTGGATGACATGAATACCATGCAATATCGTTGTAAGATTTCTCGATTGTTTGACATGAAGAACTAAAATAGTGCAGAATAGGCCACGCGACTCATGGAAGCTCTCAGCTGGTTGCATTGGGCTAGAATGTCTTTTTATGAACATTGGAAAGCGTGCTAATAACGCAGGAAGAACTGAGACACTGTGGCGGCATGCCGACCGTTGCTGGAACCGGATGCTTTGATAAAACACCGGCGCTACCAGCCGAGTCTTGGCTTCGGATCTTGCAAGCCAATCTGCTAGCTGAAATACAAGCAAAGGTATGGGGTTTCAAGAAGGACGTTTTTTGTTGGTTCAGTTGGTGCAGCATATTTCAAAAATGGACGAAGCGCTTCTTTCATGTTTCTTCTTTCATGTGAATGTGTTGTTAGCGCTTCGTCCATTTTTGAAGTATGGTGATTTGCTATGAAAGTTTCGGTAGCTGCATGCGATATAATGTCTACACAATTCAGCAACTGCTAAACTTGGGTGTTGCATTGTGTTAATAAAATTTGTCACTACCCATAGCCCTATGCTGTATTCCTCGACCGGTCATTCCAGTCAAGTGCTGATTAATAGGGCAAAAAGGCAAGCGTCAGGAGTAAGTATTTTTCATTTAGAATCAATTGGGGAAGATCCAGCCAGGCTTTACAGTTTGGTGAATGAAGTACGTCAGCGGCACATCCAAACTCGCGAGCAACAGGGGTACAGGAAACTGCATTTCCAAGGCATTTTTGGCCATGCTGATGAAAAGGGCTCGTTGCCTCCTAGAATTCAGGCAACTGAGTTAACCTTGCTGATGTTTGATACTTTTGCGCGCCGTACACAGATTGGCTTTAGATGAGGGCCTCTCTTAGCCATCTTCCAATTCGAATCTTGGAATACTCCACTCTATTAAGTACGAAGCCACAAATCCTTAGCGGGCATAGCGGTGTCAAGAGACATTTATATCTGAGTGTTTCACGGCGACCTAAATATAATAATAACTGTCACAGTGGGGAATGACTTTAGGGTACATGGATGTTTCAGTAAGGTCTCCAACTTTCCTTTCAATAACTTTGACGAAGACTGCCATATAGATTGCTGATTTGCTGCCGTTAGTGAAACTATACTCAGCAATCTTTCTTTCCGCATCCAGTAAGTACAACGAACTGCAGCTGCACAAGATATATGCGATGTAAGTGCTACTATCGTCGCTTTATTTCCAGCTTTCTCTATAGGCAGATTTGCAACGTCTAGTTGCCGAAGGTTCATAGTTGTTTCCTAGTCGTGAATAAAATGAAATCACCAACTGAACTCCACCTATCAAAAAAATGCTTGCGGCATTTCATTTGCGACATTCGTGAGAACTCCTTCCCCTCTTCTCTTCTAAGAACCAGTTCGGCACTGTTTTTTTCTTGACCCTTTGCCGCAGGCCTCTATGTAAATCTACAGAAGGGAAAGCCTTCATCGGTAAATTCCGTGCGCTTCGAGCTGGTCAAAGCCGCGGGTACGCTTCATGCCGCGACTCTTCTTTGGCGTCTCACAGCCACCGCATGACTTGACCTCGCACACAGTTGCAACTGAGTTGACAAATGAGGAGTCGCTTCTCGGGCTTTTACATCTGAGCACAAAGGCGGGCAAAGAACGGTCGCTGAGCTCGGAAAAGACGTAACAAAGGACTGATGGCCCTGACGAATGCGCCGTGCTCGCGGTGGATCGTGAATCATCCCTCTGCGCAAGACGATTCAAAGCGAGCACACAATAAGGTGTCACGAAGTGACAACGGCTGATGAAAGACCGCTCTCCAGTGCTATTTGCAAAAAAAGAGAGAAGAAAATAGGGAGATGCTGCTCAGAGGGGATAAAAAAAAATGGTCAGGACGATTTCATAAACCCATCGTATAAACTGAAATGACCTGGATTCGTCATTCTCTGTTCGAACTTTCGAGCTAAAGAACAGTGGCGTCTTCGGAAAGGGCAGAGGGAGACATCAACATGGCGTTGCTTTTGGCCCGAAGACAAACGATTGCTCCGCGCAAGATTTCGAATCGCCGATGTTTGTGTTCTCTCTTAGCTGGATGACGCGAGCGTCGGAAGCGATTCTTTGTGTGCGCAGGCATGCACGAGCATAAGGCGTGCTGGATGCTTGCTTCCGTCCACATTTCCCACTGTCGTTTCTTACGCGAGATCATCAACCACATTCGAGGCTTTACCCGTGCCAAGGCGAGCGTAGTCTTTTGGGACATTCACATTTCTTTGAATGCAATCGCCCTCCAAAGAGCTATAATTCAACGCTCATATTGCAGCTTTGTAGACATTCTGAGCGGTTTCCTTTCGTGCCAGGCCGTGGGTTCATTTTAGTATTATGAGAACCCTCTCAAAGTGTCACCAGTTTTAACAGCCCATTCGTTTGTACGGCTCGCTTGTCTTATGGTGTCCGCAAGTGAAAGCTAAAGTTGAGATCCACATGCAATATCCAAAGAAACGGCAGTTGTAAAATCATTGGTACCTCAGTATGCAGCATATAACCAGCTGGTAAATTGTGGTATAATGTCGGTTTACAGAAGCGCAATAGCTGGCTTCAGCGGGCCGCTTTAACTGCAGTGACACACTAATAACTTGCAAGAGGAAAAAGTCTAGCCCAGCACGAAGCTATAGCGACATCTGAGGCTTAGGGCAGAAAGACTACCATGAACTCTGTCCAGAGCATTCTTGCGAATCATTCTTCTGTGCCTTGCTCCTTAACCAAATTCTCCATACCTGTAACTGTAGAAGTGTCCTAAACCACCAGCCTCGTAATCCTCGTCATTGCGAATTTACCTCTTCTCGACTCCATGCAGTGTCATAGGCATTCGGCGACCATCCTTGGCGCCGGACATGATATATATCTTCCTTAAATCACGTTATACATAGCGCTCCATTGAGTTGGATAAAAGTTTACCGTTATTGGAGATATTTTACCAGTGTCCGTTGGCGCAAAAAAACTGTTAGCTTTAGAGTCTATCGTGGTCTTTGTTAATATTTGGATTTAGAATTCCATTTGAAGATGATGTTTTAATGAGATGCACGCTGATAGCAATAGGTTACCGAAAGCTTAACACAAAATAGCTTAGAACCTTAAATAAAACAAATTATAGCAGCCACTACTTGGCCACGCCTTCTGCTGGAAGAGAAAGCAAGGGAAGCAGATCGGCAGTATGACGGGAAAGTTGGTTCAGAAGATAATATCTTTTCCGTTGTTTGCAAGTCTTTGCGCGAGATGACGCGTGAAAGCGCGTTGGTTGTAATTGCGGCCCCCATGTGACGTGAGATGAGGTAAGTTTGACAGGCTTGAAGATACGACCGTTGGAGCTGTTTACCTTCAAGAGCACGGAGGAAGGGGGTGCTTTGAAGCCTCGTCTACGAGCGTCGTTATTGATCATGACTATTTTTACTACCTTGCGGCGATAAATCGTGTGATTATACTTTCACCCTCACGACATTGTATAAGTTTAAAGGAATGCCCGCAGTATTCATCCATCGACTGCTGCTTTCGACACGCTAAATTCTTCCCATTATCTCGCTCTTTCTTCAGCAGTAGAGAGCTTATAAAGTGGCTGATTTTATCTAGAAATGCTTCCTTATGTTTGTCAACAAACCCACCATAAATTCAAATAGCGTTCTTCGCCTATGGCATGCCACGTTCCGTTAATATTTACACTGGGAGTGCTTAGAGAAAGTCGGCGACAGTCAAAGGTATGCAATAAAAATGTCATACAGGCCGGAGCACCAATAAAATTTTGTTTGAGAATGCGAGGTACATGACTATTTTGAAGCACAAAGTCTACAACTGGTACGGAAAGCCGAAAGAAGCTTGAAAAGGGTTGCAGGTTCAAACTATATGACTACAAAGCAAACCAATAGATGCCTTAATGCCAGCAGCGTTGCTCATAGTAACACATAAGAAAAAGCCAAGCCTCTAGTGGAATGCATAAAACAGGCCAAACCCATGAGGAAAACTAACTCTTGAAAAAATAAAAAAAAAAGCGTTCAGCCTTCTTTCACTCAATGCGGCATTTTGTACGAGAGTTTTTGAGCGCGAAAATAATGAAGGTCCACTGAATGATAAACATTGTCTGCTAGCCTACCCCGAAAATTTCCAAGAGATGCCAAATATGCAAGCTGCTCCCTCCTTTGCATAAATTAGAGCCGGAAGCTGGGAGGTCTGTTCATTTAAGCATTTTAGGATTCAGCAGTGTCCATGCCTGGAAAGGGCTTCGTTTATAAAATTGGGCGCGCGATTACGTGGTTGCACGCCTAATTAAGGTCATAAATAAGCCAACAGAGACTCTCTTGTCTAGAAAGAGTACACAACGTTTTGTTTTCCAGCACTTGACCCAACTCAAGGTGTCACTAGCGATGATTCAGCCCAACATGATCCAACTGCCACATCACTATTTTGTCAGGCACCTGCTGGGTCACAGTAGTAGTCACATCGTGACTCTGTGAAAATTACACCATGCAGCTTTGCGCTTCCCATTTCCTAGATCTACATGTATAGCGTTTTTCATGCAAATATATTCTCCATAAGGCGGTGGATGTCTTCAGCCGGGGCATTACTGAAGAATGTAATGCGCAGAGTTACTTAGTGAGGATGCAAAACTTCCCGATATCCGGCTTATTTTGAAGCCACCTACGATTCATCATTTAGAAGCTATCGCAATTATTGATTTCGATGTTAGTGGTAGGAATGAGACTCAGGATTAAGTCAAATAGCCGGACTCTAGGTTTTAACATTAATACCAACAGAAAATGACACAAAATAGGAACTACTGTCCACCAAAGGCATTTTTTTTTAGGCTGCTCTAAATGTGCCACTATTTTTGTAGCTAAAACTGCACTAGGCTTGCCAGTGGAGAATTTTTTCAGATAAGCGTCGTTCGTAACTACTGCGCATGTGTTGTAACCATAGCAACTTGTTGCTCCGAGGCACAGAAACGCAAAACCTGCCAAGGCATTCATTGTTTTTCTGGCTTGACACGTCCTTAAATTAGACACGACGTTTTCAGGAGAACACTGTGGCGCCATCTGTGTTGGCAATGACGTATCAAGTCTTGAAGTTCCGGTGGCCGCCACACTCCATCGCCATGTAAGTGTTTTCGCGGCATGTTTTTTGCTCGTCCTTGAAAGCTCCCCTCAAAGCGGCGTACGGTACAGAGCTTAAGAGCGATGTCTTAAGCGGCACAGCGCTTAAGACATCGGTGTCGGAGAGGTTTTAATGGAATGTGCAAGGTTTTCGGCTGGGTCAAATCGAACATTGGGAAATGCGGAACTTAAATGAATAGCTGAATTGCCCTGTCCTGAATCTAGCCATGGCTTGTTATCGAATTCAGTACGACAAACGGGATAAAGTTTACGCCTGCTTTTGCGATGGGGCTCTCGGCAGCGTGTCCCTTCGTGAGAGATGTCACATTTCTGTGCATTCTTATTTCACGACATAGACGGCCCAAAGTGCTGCCCTGAAGTTTGCCGCTGAGAGAAATCGAACAGCGATGAGCAACGAAAATCGAAAAGCGATTAACCACAAATGCGTGTCATGAGCGCGTCGAGGAAGATGGACGCTCTGTTTCCGACATGTCAAGCGTGGCTGCAATGCGTCGGCAGCAGAGGCCCGTCCATTGCCGCGTGGCTGGGCGCACTGCTCGCTCGTGCTCCACGAATGCGCCACTCGAGCGTAAACAGATCGATCAGAGCCATATCGAAGAAAAAAGGAGAGCTTCCGTTCCTCCAAATTATTTTCCTCTGTTGTTCCTTTTGGAGATGTTGTGGAGCCCGGTGAATGTTCATGTGCCGTTAGGAGTAATATTACACCCGGAATAGCAGTTTCTCAAACACTTCACATGTAAAAGAGGCAGAGGAAGTACAAAAAAAGTTTCTTTTTTGTGTGATGTTGTTTGGCTTTATTAAACCTTAGGAAACATGACCAGGACGTGGGCTAGGGTTAGTCATGTCAGAAAAAAATATATTGTCCAAAGTGTTATGTAAACAATATATGTTCATATAATTTTAGCGGCAAGTGCCAATGCACGTACATTTTTGAAGAACTACAGTGGGAATTATGTTTCTGACAAAAATGGACCCTATGTGTGCCAGTGCAGGGAATAAAGACACAACTGATGGTACAATTTTGCAGATACATGAAGATGTACCGACCCGCTAATGCAGTACTACACAAGGGGCTCGAAAATGCTTATTTGGTGTTGCCACATGCCCGCGCTTAGACGCCAAGTCTCACTCATTAAGGCTTATCACTACTTTTACGCTTCAGGAAGCACCTTCACGTCGGTAGAGGTATACTAAAGAAGGTTATCGAGTGATAATTCCCAGAGGCGCGAATTAGTTTCCTTGCATGTATTGCCTTCAGGTTGGTGGCGGCATATTTCTTGCTTTTTTGTTGAGGAGAGGACCGACTGAACGTCTCTTGTATGAGAAATAACATTTTACTGTGCTTATACAAAATGCGTGCAATAATTAGAGCACTCTCAGGGTGGCATCGAAGCACACAGCCTTAAAGCACGCAATGTTGATTGTGGCAACTATCAAGAAAAAGGAAGAAAACCGACGGTGACCCGTAGCTGACGAAGGCAATGGAATCCAATAAAGAGGTGGCGGTTGCGTAAGTCTTATTTCCAGGCACGCATGCGCGCTTCCATTATCGTTCTAGGTAGGGAACACAGTAGTGCTTGCGTTTAGCGAAATGAAAACAGGTAGAGCGCCCGAAAGAAGTCCGGCAATATGCGTGTGCAGTTTTATGAAGGGTACATAGACTGGTCAGAAATGTCGGGAAAGGGGAGAGTGCAAAACGGAAATTGCACGTAGCTCAACGGCGGTTGTTATGGAAGGCCAGGAGGATCGAAGCGTGACTCAAGAGTGCTGTCAATACTTTGTTTATCATTACATAGTCAGAGCTATCATCGCATAAATAAGAGTAATGCTTGAGTGTTATAAAGGTAATTGAGTCAAATAAATCAATTAATTACCTAATGATAGTGCCGCTACGGATCAGTCAGTAGAGCGCTAGACTGCAGAACCCAAAGATGCGTGTTCAAATCTGGCTGCTGCCGCTTTACGGTGGAGGCGAAAAACATGCCACCAGTGCATTGTGCGTTGTCAGTTCACTTTAAAGTTGCGCAGGTGGTCGAAAGTTCCACAGCCCTACACTACATTAACTCTCATAGCCTGAGTCGCTTTGAAAAGTGAATGGAACACTGTAAATTAAACCAAACAACTGAACAGTACGAGACCATTCTATAAACACACACAGTGAACGCTTTTAATGTGTGGCGATGTCGTTCGCATCAGCAAATGTTTTCAAAGGATTGTTGAAAATGAGGCTGCAAGCACTGCTCCTTCTTCACTTCCTTTTCCACTAATTCAAGATATTTCGGTGGACCTGTCCTTCTAGCATTGCCTGGCCACCGATACGAAGCCTTGCTCACTCGCTTCATCAGGGAAGCCGCGATTCGAATATTCTGCGTCCAGTATTGAGCCAAACAAATTCCAAGGTCTAAACCACAGCAAAAAAGAGCATGTGAAGCACAAAATTGGAGTGCTCACATCCATGATTAATGCCATGCGCGCCCTGTAATCTAGGCTTAACATCAACTGGAAATAATTCGTCGCAAAGTATTTGGCGCTATGCGCATTGTCTCTTTCTGTACACTTTTGGAATTCTTGTTTGCTGCTTAAAATTCAAGTGATAAATTAGGTAAACTTGCGTGCAATGAAAATCTCGACGACGAGAATCCTATTGATAAATCGTCAAGACTGACGATTTCAACTTATCATGGCAATGAAAAGCCCCTCAAGAGTGCCCTTTCTATCACGGGGAGCACAAGCCTGTTCCAGAGATAGAGTCCATAACCCCTTCTCGATGTGATGAGCCTTCAATCACAAGCGATAAATTTACTTGAATTTGACAACCCCTTAAATCTTTTTTTTTTTTGTATCGAGCATGCAAGTACAGTCTTTGTCAAAAGTGTAGAGCCCAGAGTGTCTGTTTCTGAGCCACTTCGTGCGGCTTGTAATGCATTTCAAGCGTTCCGAATCTCTCGATGGTAGCAAGATTTTGTGTCCTACCTTCTCCAATGAAAAGGACCTCCACTAACGATAAATCACCGTCACTACATGGCTCAGGAGCAGACCCCCTGGGCTCTACATTTTTGACAAAGGCTGTACCTAATCCGTAAGACACATATGCTTCGTGTTTCACACAGATTGGTGGTATTCATTATTTGGGACGTAACTATTTTAGTTGTTCTTTTGAATGTCGTAAAGTTCTTGAGCGTCGACAAAGGAGGGAATAGAGTCATGGCTTTCAATGAGCGCGTGCGCAGCGAAACGTTTGTTCGCGCACTGTTTCCTCGTCAGTGGTCACTTCCGAGTCACTAAGGGTATCCCCGTGCTGTCCTCATCGTTACTAAAATTGAGATCTGTGCTCTGCAGTAAAACGCAAAAAACGATACCGAGCGGGCAAACGGCTTATACGAAGTTAAAATTCCACGTCTTCCACCTGGTTTTAGGTGGAGGCGGTCTTGAATGCAGGTACCAAAACGAATATAGCGGCCATTTCCGTCACAAAGTGCATATACCGGCAGCAGTGAGCGCGTCGAAAAGTGATCACCGTAGTGACGCGCAGAGCGAAACGTAGAAGCGCCTCTATAGTGCGACATCTTGTTACCGTTTCCACCACTGGCACTACACGCGTGTCGTCATAGCCACCGTGTGGAACGTCTCTTAGAAGTTAATTTGAGCTAATGACGGTATTTGAAACATCTATTAGTAAAGCTGTATGTCATTTATCGCAATGAATTCAACAAAATCCCTATTATATGCCTTTCTAAAGAATATATTGCATCAAAACTTAACTTCGCAATAAAATATATCTTTCTGCTATTAAAGGTATGTTATAATTGCTGAGCTTAAGTTGTGACGCATATCAGGCCTCTTGGTGATGTGCTTAACAAATGCAGAAAGCGAAAAGGCTAGCATTCATTGGTTTTGTTGTTGAATAGTGCTTATGTATTTATTTAACCCTCTCCTTCAAGGAAAACCAAGTGAGTGCACCCTGAATAGAAACTGCCGTGATTTGATTAACTGAAAGCACTAGTGATACGCAAGACGGTTACCTTGTTTCCCTGAGGTACCAACATTACACTCTATGTCATTAGCGGTGCGAGGTCCCGGAAGACTGGACCCTGTCATCCTAAATATTTGAGTACGGCTTGAAAGAGCCTGATCGGCGTTTTGCAAACGCTGGTTTTTCGTTAGGTATTTAAGGCCTGAAGGACGTTTTCAACGACGTCCACTGCACCGGTAATGCACTTAACTTTGCACCTAACTTTACAAAGTCTGCTCAGCGGCATGAGTCTGATTACTCGAGGGCCAGGGAAAGAAGAAATGTTTCATGTAATGAAGGCGATTGGTGCGGGTACACTGGCTCTGTTTTAAAAGCTTAGAGGTTGTTGGTGACCCAGGGTTGTTGTAAGCACCTGTGCTTGGAGCACTAACGCTGCAACAAGGTCACTGCCTTGCATAAAAATAGAAGTGAAACGCATGTAATCAGTCAGTGGTAGTTTAGAAGTGAGAGAAAGACAGACCAATCTCGATGTTGAACGTGTGGAAAGTCCTGGAAGAACATAAAAGTATTATAACACTATCCGAACCCTATAAGAAAAAGGCATGCTCAAGCACAAGGCCAGCTCACACGTAAATGACAACTGCGCTGGTCAAGGCGCCACGACTTCTTCTGTCCTTCTTTAAGGACCTACCCTAACTTCTCTTTTAACAATGTGAGCTTAAGTGATGGAAGCTCTATTTATTTTATACACCTTGTTTGCAGCGTTACAAACTTTTGGTTTTACAGCTAAGTCTAGCTTGTTTTGTATTGCTAAGCGGTAAAGAAAAAAAAAAGTTCTTTGTGTCAAGCGGGATTTTTAGCGGCTTTTAAGCCCTGATGACTGTATTACATGCGGTTTTCAGTAGTTGTTGTTGAACAGTGAAAGTTAATTAAGATCATATTCATTTTTGGCCGTATAATTCAGTGTAATTCCCAAAGGTGCGGTAGATTTGTAATAATGGAGGATTAGTCAGTTGCATCTACACAAGCGCAGCTATACGGCTACAAAGGAAAGCTGCACAGCTTTCTGACAAACTTCATAGTTAAGAAAAAATTCGTCTTGGTCCGGGGATCGAACCTGGGACCACCGAATTTCCAGGGTAGTCGCTGTACCATCAGATCTAACCAGGATGGTTAGCTCAGTTGATAGAGCAAGTAGCAACCAGGAGCTAAAAGACGGTGGTCCCGGGCTCGATCCCCTGACGAGGACAAACTTTTCTTTATCTACGAAGTTTTGTAGCCGTATAGCTGCGCTTGGGTGGATGCCAGTGAGTAATTGCTCCCTTATTATATTCATTCCTACAAAAGAACGGCGCTGTTACCGCATGACGTTACTGAGATGTCAAGGTGGCGAATATTCGAACATGCCTACTAATCCTTGGCTTGGTTTACTGGCGTTTTAATGCGACCTTCGAATCTGCGGTTGCTGGGCAAGCAGTACGGCGGACTGGGACCTGTCAAGTATGTGCAGATGTCTAAGGAAAAGCAGGAGCAGGACCCTAAGTTTTGATTTTGCGTACTCGAAAGGTAAATGTTCAGCTCAGAATATCGTGGGTGCACCTTATGGAAATCATAATAGCCATGATAAAGCATCACTGCCATTTAAGTATAACGGAAGAAGCCCACTGTAGTCAGCTGCGATATCCGCGTGAGTAGTCATTGTGTGAAGATATGAACGAGTACAGAGATGCTTCTGACAAAAATCTTCGATTTTGCTCTTTTCATGCTGATTTGGACCTGCTAGAAGGCTGAAGTTGAAGGCATGCTCAATAATCTAAGCATTATCAAATCTAATCAGGGAACAAAAAGTGAACAAAATTGCGCGTTCTTCTTCTCTAGCGTGAGTATGAGTCATGATGACAGGCTAGTCAGCGACGCATTTCGGGAGAGCGTGTACTCAGCATTGGACAGGATTTGATTCGACTACATTAGATTGGACTGGACTGGTTCGGATTGGACAGGATTGCATTGAATTGGACAAGATTGGATTGGATTGTATTTGACTTGAATGAACTGTACTTGATTGCACTGGATTTGATTAGACTGGATTGGTTTGGATTGGACTAGATTAGATTAGATTGGATTGGATTACATTAGGGTGGATGGGATTAGATTGGATTGGAAAGGAGTAGGCATGCCTATCGCCAGGCACATATGCTTTGGTTACGTATATCCTGGCTTAGCTGAGCTAAGCCATGGCTAATTTTTTCAACCACCCAGTGAAATTTTACTATAAGCCGAAAAGATGTCTGCTCTCCTTTTTCGAAATCCCGAACTACTCTCCGGAAAATAGATTCACTACTCGATCGTTGAAGAAAATAACGACATATTTTTTAATCAATACGACCTATATTCCTACACATGCAATTGTGTTGTTCAAATCGCTTCAATAGGGAGACTTATAAATGCTTAAGATTGCAGTTCCGCAAAGTGAAATCGGTAGTTTCTCGCCACATGTCGAGCTGAAAAAAAAATCTATAAGTACTTATTTTTCGAAGGCGCTTCTTTGACACTACAAAGAATAAACATCTCCATATTCCCAAGATCTTTTAGCATTCACGTTTCCGCCGTTACCCTACACTAGATCGTTTAATGATCTTGCAACTTCTGTCCATTTATAAGGAGGAGTTTGTTAGTTCCTTGGCTCACATCGTCAGCCCAAACTCAAGGCACGGCTGCGCAATGAAGATATTAGCCGCATTGTTACTATTATGACTACGATTGCCGAAGTATTGTTATATTGAAAACTAAAATGAGACAGCGCATTATCAAAGCATGCAGAGCGTTTGAATAAATCAAACCTTGCCTGTAAAAAAAAACAAAAAAAAACAAACGTACGATGACGGTTTCTTGATGACACTTTATAACTTTCTTGATGTCATTCCTAGTCTGTGCAGAAATACATTTTGATGGATGAAAGAGAGCTTGCTGCTTTCCAGTCTGCTGAGGTGTTTTTCTTAGTAAGTTGTGATTTTTATACCAAACTCTTGTGGAGGTCTGTGACCAGCAAAACTTATCAGATGATGCTGTCAGAAATTACGCAACTTCTGCCTTTTTTGAACTCACGCACATTAGCTTGTTGCCCCTTTTTCTGAAAATGCTATCGAATTTTATCTTCTAACCAGGGAAAATAACTGTTGTAACAAGCATCCTCAAAACTGAGCTCGTGCATGCAGTCGAGTGCAAAGAAAGCATTAAAAAAAATATTGCCCTAAAACCGAGGACCCACCAGCAAAGCCTCTGGCTTCACAAAGTTGGGCATAGTATGCAAAACGTAATGTAGTAGAAGAACGAAACATAAAAAGCGAGTCCTTCTAAGCCCGCGCATTGTTCAATGAATTTACAAGAACAATGCACTGGTGTGGGCAGACAACGAGACAAAAGCTCAGTTGGACAATGACTGCGCGCAAAGAGGCATTGTAAATTTAAGCCTAGCTTGCGCCCGATTTGGCTGCAAGAGTAGCCTCAAGCGTATCCAGCGACGGATTCATTAGCGACTTTGTATACATCAGGGAAAAATAATGGAAGATAACCGCCTACGCAGATGGAACTTCATTAAAGCGGTGATGCTCCGAGAAAGGAAAGACCATTGACCCTCTCCCCCTCACGCCTCCCCGCCTCGCCGTTTTGGAGTATGAAAGTCGCGATATCCAAAATGGAGCGGCGCGATTAGATGGAGATGAAATGCAAACGCGCCCCTGGGCGGTGCAATGTCATTGCCTATCTAACAGAATCCGAGGTGGTCGAAACTGGTTCTATGTTGCAACTGGGAGGCGCATCTGCAAGCTTGAAAGTGAAAGCCTGCAGCACCACGTCATGCTTGCTATTCGAAAGATTACAAACAATAACTGTGCGCTTTTCAAGAGTTGTGTTTAGTTTGCACATTGAGTTTCCAACTCCCGACGGGTACGATGATGGGCCATCAAGAAACGCTTATCTAAAAATAACGCCCACTTCCAAAAGCAGTCGGGAACTGCTATAGTCGAATCGTACCACAAGATCATCGCCAGTCGGTTCTGAATGCAGTGCTATCTTTGACAGTAGGTTCTCTTTTTCCACCAACAGTGAGCAAATACATAATTTATTTGGCAGAAAGCTAGTAAACAGCAGCCAGCTAAAGTCTGTAGAATGCATTTGGGGAAGGGGAGAGGGTTAATTGTTCTTATACTGTTTTCAATAGGAACGAGTGAGCAAATCCATTGACATATCACACTTCTTTTTTGCAATGTGGCCGTGCCTTTTGGAATGCAAGATCTCACACTGAGAAGCGATCGCCTCCTCTCCTTCGTTTAAGTTTTGTGCAACAAAATTCCGCAGCAAATCGACCTGTCTTATTGCTGTCACCGTTAACGTGAATTCATCAACCATTTCGACGAAAACGAGATATGTTACATCTGCAAAATTGGACGATATAGCCAGTGATCCCTTTGACTCAGCATGCTTCGGCTGTATAAAGTAAATTATCTCAAGCAATAAATATTTAGCACACTGCGATTGGCATAATAATAAGCTCTGAACCCTAAGTGTAAGTACGGAATCTTGCACTTGAGAACTGCAACCAGTTTACAGATTTCCGCGTGGGTAAAATTTCACGCTTAGCGATTTCACAGTAGGGGCCGCCACTAATCTCTGCGACTTTTCGCCCGATCTGGGAGCAAGCACAGGTCATTTCGTATTCTCTTTCGATTCTACACCAGGATTTTTCTTTAAGCGTTGAGAGAATGAGCAGGAGCACTGCGTGACCTTCGTTTCTTTACAGATAGACAACAGATGTACCTTAATTATACTCCCTATGGGGTGCTGACGGTAAGAAGAAATAAAACGGACCTTTTGATGCACGAAATCAATTCAGCAGTCTTCGGCGTTTTGGTTTGGGGATTAAAGCAAATTGCACGCTCCCTTCCTTTTCCAGAGCAATGGCTTTGAAAACATTACTGCGACCTCCGAAGGCAAGGCACTACCGAGATGCTCAATTTCTTCGCTGTTTCGTGTGTACACCAAGAGCAAACATTCATTCCAGTCATTTGTTCTGTTGGCGAACTGTGTGGCTTTTCAAACAAGCCACAATGGAGCGAAGAGAGACGCTGTACAGCGCAATTCAATCAGATAGCAAAAGGGAAAGGGAAAGGGAAGATATGTGTGGTCCGAGCCTCAGAACGTGGGGGTTTGACTCAATGTTAGAGCCAACAAGCCGCCCCAGCATTTTCAGACCCCCGAGCTGTCTCTCTCTCGAACGCGCGTGCGCGCTCTCACTCTCACAAAGACACACTGCGAATTTTATTGCCTGCAAGAGGACAAGCATCGGCTTCGTGTGCAGATAACAACGCCGTCGTTTGACTTTTCTGCAAATCACTAGGAGATCATGAATGTCATTGAGGATAAAATTATGCAGAATATTTATATCGCTGGATGAACTTCCAGCTTGTGTGCTATTCTATGACAACTGTGTCATTTCAAACCACGATACTGCGCCGATTCAGTATTGATAAATTTGTCTTTATGCGTTTCGAGACGGTGTGCCAACAAGCATGCGTATTGTATAAAAATGTGTGCAAGTTTTTTAGGCTCACTAAGAAGAAAAAAAAAACTAAATTCCGGAATTCGCTCTAATGCGGTGCAGCTCTTTGGAGATAAGGCAGAAAATAACGGACAGTATACCTTCACTTAGCCGCCGTCTTTTACCTACATCGGTTGATATTTTCATTGGTAAGTACACGGATTCATTAGTTTTAGGTTCTGATGTACAGCTTTGGCTGCATTGAAATAGGTGACGTTTCTGTATTTTAATCCGCCCCTGTTTAATACTGCCTGTATTACGTCTGTATATGACGCATAAAATTAGAACAGACTTCTTTTTATGAACGACACTACTAAAAAGCCACATCAAAGAGATTTCAAATTGGTTTTATTGGCGTCCGATATTTTGAAACACATTGCTGATAACAAAAATTTCAAAACGGGTCTCGGCCTTAATTTTGACGGCCATCAACTTCGCAATGCACTACGGCCTCTTAAATGTTAAGTGAACGTTGCTAGTTAATTTCAATAATTTCTGTGCTAATATCAAGCTCAGCACCAAACATTATATCTGCCCTGTCGCCAAATGTACCTATACCCACCGGACCGATGTATATCTTGTTATTTTTAAAGTGGGAATTTGCAAAGAGATAAAAAAAACAAACACCTTGAATACATAGGCTTCTCAGAGAATAGGGAACTTGTGCTAATACACATGCAGGTTTACCCAATTTGTGTCGAATTAACTGCGTCAATTTTAGCTAAGAATGGGTACCGAAGAACGTTCCTTCAGAAAAATGCTTTTGCGTTCTTTGCTTTTAGCGTCTCCTCAGCCGATATAGAAATGATTAAATGCTGTTTCATGATTTACAAACAATCGATGCTCTCTTAAACAAAAGCCTTAACCTGAGATGGAATACTTTGTGAAACTTCAGTGAGGTTCTGTCGGCTAGTATAGCCTGGAGTACGTTGTTATTATTGGACATCATAACATAACAAAAATTCTTATGTTGGAAAACAGCTGTTCACCCGAATATGACACATCATACAAGTGACTGCTTACTGAGTACGTGGGCGTACAGTCAAACTGCCAAGGAACCCGAGTGGTACCCTTTCTTTATCAGTTGCGCACGCAGTCTTGTTTTTCTTCCAGTGTTGTTGTACCGATGTGGTTTATGCTATTAAATCTGTTAAGCTAAAATCTCTTATCGCTGTACACACACTATCTTCATTATTGAAAAACAAATTACCATTGTTTTTCGTGCTAAGCATTGGTTACTAACTGCAGAGATGCATGCGTATTGACGCATGGTCTGGTTACATAGCTGCAAACAAACTACTGAATTTGAGGAAATTTACTTTTGTTGATGCGCGCGGTTCGAGCAGTCGTCGTCAAAGTCTGCGAGTACAGTCATGTAGGAATTGTATTTCGGCAAGTAACTCGATCCTGCCTGCCAAACCAGCGTGTCGCATATAGATAACATGAGAAGTGGCGGTTGTGGTAGTCGCTTGGACAAGCTTGTACAAAATCGTGATTAAAGAAAGTTCCTGTCTGAACTTCAGTATAATGCCACATGACCCTGGTAACAACCTCTTGTACTTAAAGCAAGTGTCCCCTCAAATTACGAGTAAAACTTATATCTGCCCGCGATTACCTTGTTGACATAATCGTAGTCCATATAGAAGGTTCTGTTTATGCTAATGCCACTGACTTCATTGCATGCCATTGATTATAGGAATAGAGTAAGTGAACGAAATTTTCGCGATACGTGCGGGCTAATCGGTCCCGTCGCGGAAGGGTCGCGACGACCTCTTACCATACATCACTAGTGCATATCTGTCTGAAGCTTTCATGGGTGTTTAGTACGACCATTTTCTTCGGGGTGCACGTGTGGCCATCGCACCATCGTTACTGTAAGAGATAATATGAAACCTTGCTTGAGTGGCACAGCTGAAGTTGACGGAATTTTTTTCTAACGCATACATAAAAGATGCAGCACTATTTTGAGTTGTCCTCCGGGTGGTACATTTTTCACTTGTGCAAGTCATAGAGAAGAGTCCTGCAGCATTAACATCGTGCTGGGCAGGCGCATCGCTCGGTGGACGAGTGGTAAGAAATTCATTAGTTCTAAGTTCTGCTGCATCTACAGCGCTTTTCTTTGTTTTACCGCGATTTGAAATTTATGTAACGGTCACCCAAAATGTCTTTAGCGCAACTGTTATCATGACGAGAGCGCTGGTCATTGTGAAAAAAAAAAAAGACCATTTTTGCGAAGGCTTCTGCTCCTTTGCAGCAACCTTAGGAGCACAACCAATATACACTTCACGCAAGCCCGCAACACGAGCAAGAAGAGCAGTTAACCACCCTCACATTCTCAACGATGTGCGCTGGCGCGGCCTAATGGTACTCAGCGCTGACTTCACGCAAAGACTGGGGGTACGTTCATTATTGTGGCCGTTCAGGATATGTCAAAGCGCGTTACATATAAATGGTTAGTGCTAAATGCGCACAACGTATGAAGAGAAACAATAAGTGCTGAAACTTTTGCGACAGGAGCTCTAAGACAATGATGTGGTTTAATTATTATTCCCGCATATTTCTCCATTCAAAGCGCCGGATATAGAGCGTGCAAATTATTTTGAATATATGAGTGCATCAAGACAACATTCTATTTTATATTGCCACGGTACATTTTTAAGTCAACGCTGCGGAAGAAAATTTCACATCTTGGCAAACCATCCATCTTCTCCTATCTCATCAGCCTTGGCAGAAGCGTCCGGCGTCATCTCTCGTTACTGAGATGCACTGATTACGGGCAAAGATAAAGCAAGAACTACAGGAGCAGTTGGACTTGAGGAGGGTAAGTGTGATGATGGGCATATACCATTGTATAATCCTGGCTGCTTCAACCAGTCCCTACAAAGAAGATTAATTACAAGTCTCCCACTCGCAGGCTTCCAAGTAAGGAGTGATGATTTTATGTGAATGTGCTCTTTCAGGGTCTCCGGATAATGTATAGCCCAGAGAGAGGAAATAAATGAGAAGATCCGGGGGCGCAACTCCATCAAACCATCATCACAACAATGTACATATTTAGCCACTGACTTGGTTTGTTCACTACTTTAAGTTAAACGTAATCTTTTTTTTTAATATATGGAATACAGTTAACGTCTTTTCTGCGTGATGATTAATGGTATAGTTACGACCGCAGAAGAGTCGGATTCAAGTTATCCTTGTTAGGTTTGGTGAATAACAACAACCCATTTCTTGGCTAAACCTGCTGCTTTCGGAGAAGAGTAGGTACTTATTTCTCGCTTCCGTATTAAAACGTTTGAAAAACATATTAAACAGAGAGTAAAATAATAAGCAGCATCTCGTGGTACCACTAAAAATTGGACATTTTCTCTTTGAAGCGTAAATAATTCTTATAATTCCTACTTTCTGCAGCCACAAACTTAAGGCTCTTCTAGTAAGATGGGAGTAGCCGGGCATCCTGAAGAGTGACGTTGAATGGGCCTTAGCCAGCCTTGCTAAGAACAAAGCTAGCGGAATTGATGGCATTCCAGCTGAGTTGCTTCAAAACCTCAACCATGACGCTGTTAACATTCTGCATACATTATGTCAGAAGATTTGGACAACCCTGCAGTGGCTACAGGATTGGAGGAGGTCAGTTTACATCCCCATTCCAAAGAAAGGCAGTGCCAAAGATTGTTCCAACTACCGCACAATCGCGTTTATTTCGCATGCTAGCAAGGTGATGTTGAAAATCCTGCAAAGAAGGCTGCAGCAGTATGTGGATCGGAAGCTTCCGGACGTGCAAGCTGGGTTTCGCAAGGGCAGAGGAACTAGAGACCAAATTGCCAACCTTCGCTGGATCATGGAAAAAGCAAGAGAGTTTCAGAAGCCCATCTACTTCTGCTTTATTGATTATGCGAAAGCGTTTGACTGCGTAGATCACAGCAGGTTGTGGCAAGTTCTCCAAGAGATGGGAGTTCCGATTCACCTCATCTGTCTCCTCAGGAACCTGTATGAAGGACAAGAGGCTACAGTCAGAACTGGGCATGGTCTTACTGATTGGTTTCCGATTGAGAAAGGAGTGAGGCAAGGCTGCATACTGTCGCCCTGCCTATTTAACCTATATGCAGAGTGCATCATGAGGAAGGCCGGTCTGGACGAGTCTTCAGCTGGAGTGAAGATTGCTGGAAAACGTATCAACAACCTTAGATATGAGGATGATACCACTTAAATGGCAGAAAGTGAAGTGGACCGCAAGAGACTTCTGATGCGCGTACAAGAAGAGAGTGAGAAATTTGGGCTTTAACTGAACATTAAAAAGACAAAGATCATGGCGTCTTGCCTCATCAAGTCCTGGAGCATCAATGGACAAGAAGTGGAAGCTGTAACAGATTTTCTCTTCTTGGGCTCCAAGCTTACCTCGGAAGGAGACTGCAGCCATGAAATTAGGAGACGGCGGCTTCTGGGAAAGAGAGCAATGGTTAGCCTTGACCGCCTAGTAAAGAGCAGAGACATTAGTCTGCCAACCAAGATCCGTATAACTCGTGCTATGGTCTCTCCAATTGTGATGTATGGATGCGAGAGTTGGACTGTGAAAAAGGCTGACCGCCGAAGAATTGACGCGTTTGAATTGTGGTGCTGGCGAAGACTCTTGAGAGTTCCTTGAACTGCCAGAAGATCAAATCAGTCGATATTGTGGACCATAAGCCCTGACTGCTCATTGGAGTGTCAAATTCTAAAGTTAAAGCTCAGCTACTTTGGTCATCTGATGAGAAGAGAGGAGTCGCTGGAGAAAGATTTGATGTTGGGAAAGGTTGAGGGTCGCCGGAGAAGGGGTAGGCAGCGAACGCGATGGTTAGATGGCATCCTCGAGGCAGTGCAGATGAAGTTATGTGATGTTAGGAAGATAGTGAGAGACCGGAAAGCGTGGCGTGTTATGGTCCATAGGGTCACGGAGAGTCGGACACGACTGAACGACTGAACTGAACTGAACCCACATATGATGTGGAGTTTGCACTAAATATAGAAATTTGCGATTTTTTTACGGCACTCCATCGGGATAAAAACGTCCCAATTTTATTTGATTTCTAATTCATATCCATTTTATTAAATACGCGCTTTGTTTTCTTTGCCCCTTTTGCTGACAAACCAGAAACTTTCTTCAGTTACAATCTTAGTGCAACAATTTCTAAAGCACAAGTCTTCCCTTGCGCTGTTTTCATACTAATATAATTTCTCTCAGTTCATCTCGGCAAGGACTACCAGTTTTTTTTTTTTTAAATGTTTATCGTTCTTTATTTTGAGGAAGTTTTCAAAGTGTCATATTTTTTCGGTGAGTTGTTTCTTGCCTAAATATGTGCCTTTAAGCCATTTATTTTTTCACTTTTCTCCGGCGCGTAGTTACTGATGGCAACTCGGCTAGCTGTTTCTTTTTCTTTTCTTTTGCTTTTTTGCTCTCAGCTGCTTGGCTTGCGTGCGTTGCTACAAATTTGTGACACGATGGTCAAAGGGATATGCGTTACACACCTTAGGTCTTCATATAAAAAAATGTCTTTGAGTGCTTTGTTCGTCCTGGTTTTCGTGTCTTGTATTGTGCCGGATGATAGATTAGGTTTCTTGTGAGTAGGACTGGCTGCGGCCACATGAATTTCTTAAAAGGCAATCGGTTCTCAGGGCATGTGAAGGGCGTGCCATGAATTTTAGGAACGCAGAAAAAACGTTCATGCTGGCATCCATCAACCTCGCATTATGATGGACGCCGACAGTAAAAGCAAGAATGGTGAAATCAGAAAAAAACATAGGTGTGTGTATGAGTGAAAAACAGGCGCAGTATTACACTGCGGCGACATTGCAATGACTCTTATTCCTGATAATGTTTTCGTTAGGGACAAAGATGGAAGCTGCTGCACTTGATACGGATGTGGCGGCTGATGTAATTCATTTACTTAGAAAGCATTATTCCTTAGCAGAGTCGAAACCTCCTCGATCAACAAGAACGAGGAATAATATATTTTATGCGATACACTGTATACTTTTGGAAAATGCTTTGAAGATACATCCATCTGAGAGAGGCTGGTCAATGGTAAAGCAAAGCGGCGTATTAGTGTAAATGCCTCTTCAGGTATTTCGCTTATCTCAGCAGCTGTTTGCTGTCCTTTGTTCATTAATGACGACAGTATCAACAAAGCTTATTCCACCCTAAAAGTCAATGCAGCAATATGAACTCGAATTTTCATTATCTTTCAGACTGAACGACGCAATCCAAAAGAGAAGATAAACGTTCAGAAAGCTTTACAGTGCGTCAACGCGAAGCGCGCATCTTTTTTAACCAACGAAAATAGCTTTTTTTTTTATGCGGCGCTGAATGCATAAACTTTCTGTGTATACATACAAGCATGCCGGCGTGAGCCCGCGTTACAGAGCTGTGCGGTTGACAAATGGCCTCTTAACCGGTGTCATTTGTCATTCTTGTCAGAAAACAAATACGGGGTGCCGGTCAAAGATACGCCTAAGCCGTCATGAAAGCCAGCTAGTGCATTCAGACGTAGATTTGTAGACGTCTTGTAGTCTAGGCTGCATTCTGATACAACGTATGTTGCCGGGACATTACGCAGAAGTGGTCGACAATGTGCAAAGATAATACGGGTCAGGCAGCCTTTTTCTGGTCACGGGACGTTTGCTTCCCCATATATTTTTTACTAAAACCGATCTCAACAAATATGAGTGAAAATTAAACAACAGGACGGCTTTTTAGCATATATGCGTTTTGTGTTACAGAAGCCAACGTATTCCGAGTAAACGGGCAAAAATAAAAATCTAGTCGCCATCACTTTTAGCGGAAAGGCAAAAGGAAATACTGTACAGAGAGTGGAACATCTGAGATAGATATATGTTGGCTGCTCTTGGCTGTCCTTTCTTGATTGATGCTTTATCGTCGGTCTCTGGGAATAAGACAGCTCGCCAATAGTTGTTTTCTTTTCAGTAATTATAAAGCTTTTAGTCCAGCTTTCGTGCCTGCAGAAATAACTAGGTTCGGGTTTCTTCGCACATTTCTGTTCTTACACGTACACTCGTTTCGTCGAGTTACCATCTTGAGGCGAAAAAAAGAAACCTTCCTCTCTTGCTGCAAGGAATGAGCTTTTACGAAAACTCAGAAAAAATAAAAGTCTCCTCAAAGCACAGATGAAGTTGTTATTCTGCTTCGGATTTGACATTGTTAAACAAATAAACACAAAATATAAATAAACTACTTGCATGGCAACCACAGAAAAATATTTGCGTATGCGTGGTACTCTGGTGGAAATGCCGGTGAGAGACTTTTCGGAGGCTTACTTCAAGCTCTGCTAGCAGTGCTGCCTCAGAAAGACATGCTGAACACGTTTTGACGATATGTGCGGCCTGATTTGCTGCGCCAGTTTTGAGCTTAGACTTACGTCGCGAATCAGTTCACCAACTACGAGGCTTGCTGGACTTATTGCGCCATTAGTAACTTAGGAAAAATAGGCAGAGCGCAAGAGACCAAATCATCATTTGGCCCTTTGTGCTCTGCCTATTTTTTTTTCTGTACACCTGTCACATCTTGCGGCTTGGGAAGTGCATTGTCAGTAAGATAGGACAGCGACCAAACTTAGCCCATGTTCACGTCTGAAGTGCCGCGTGCCACCCTATGCATTCTGTGTGCCTTAACACTCAACACAATACAAGCAAAGTATTAGCAAGTTACTGAAGATAGCGCAAAGGTTTAAGCAAACAGAAAGTGCTTCCATGAAAAAGTAGTTCTCCAGTGTTAAAATGCGTCATAACATTATTAATATAATTAGGTTACTTCGTTTAACTCCATCGTTATACCTTTTCATGTCTTGTCCTTGATGAGAAAAGGTCTTTATGCGTCCGCACGCTACGTCGCATTATTGGTCAAAATTTTCTCCAGTTTTTGTGCCGAAGGACCTTGGATTAAGCAACACTTGTTGTGTGCATTTATATAACAATGTAGCTGGCTGCGAGCGTGCTATAATTAAAAATAAATGGCGCCTGCTTTTTAAAATGTGGAAGCTACTCGTGTCAGTTGCGCCATGTAGGATCATCCTTGTGACGCTTGCCCTTGCAAGGTTTTTTTATCAAATAATGCTGAGACTCTTACACAATGGTGCCCGTAAGAATGCATCATTCGCTAACAAATAAAGCTAACGTCCAAATAATTGTTTAGGGAAACCGACGCTATTTTAGAAGTACAGGAAGCAGGCCAAGACGAAAACCCTCAAAGGTCTCTTGTGGGGATATCCGCTTTCCAAAGTCACAGTTGTTTTACATTATAGTGGAGGGGGACACAAGAAGCCTGGAAAAAAGGACATAAGAATAATTGGGCGGCAGCAGGAGATGCATGAAAAATGTATGGAGGCTTAACTCTTCTAAATATAGGTACAGAGCGACCTCTGTTTGGTTTGGTCGCACTTGTTAAGCTTCCACGACAAAAGTCAGGATCAAAAGTCAAAGGTAAAGGTTGCTGATGTAGTTGGTCAACGCAATATCAAGAGGCTGACTTAACTTTAAACTAAACTGTTGTCTTAAGCGTGAAATTAAGCTAGCCGATGACCACGGCGAAACCAACGTAATAAAGCTCTCGCTCCAAAAAGAGCAATCAAGAACATATCTAGTTGGGCTAAATAGCGGGCGATGAACGCTCCTTATTCCCTACGGGGCTTTTTTTTTTCTGTGGTATAGCGTCAAAGGGTTTCTAGAAAGGAAATGGCGGATGTTGTTACATTACCTCTTCGAGAGAACGCGGCGAAAAATGGAATAGACATTGGGCAGAGAAGCAATAGGCGGAGGAGCAACCTTACAGCGAAGTAGTGGCGGATAGCTAAAGTGGCGGAGAAATTTAAAGACTGGCGGCTTTTTTGGTTTCGTTTCAGTATTGTCGGCAGCTGATTTGTTTGCGGCAAGTAAAAAGTCCGCAGGACACTCGTCGTAGTTCACAGAGGGCCTGTTCTGTGGCCTATAGGAGCTTCTGATAAATCACCTGTACAGCATTATCTTGAACATAAGTCCTGATTTCAACTAATGATTGAAAAGCAAAATGAAACAAAATATTAATAAATGAGTATTTCAATCAGTATATCAATCAATAATGCTCGCTCAAAGAAACACTGAAAGAACGGATGTGTTAGGCAATTATTAATGAAAAAATTTCCAAACCCAGGAATGTACAAATTGCAGAATGTAACGAAATGCAATAAATAGTGAGTTATATACGGCTGCCAAATAAAAATAAATAGTGCGCTGCCATTAAGATCAAATTGTGAAATGAGAAAAAAATAATTTCGTTGAAGCTGACGGTCACAAGAGCGGTTGACCAGGTGCATTAGATAAATTTCAAGAACATAAAAACAGACCATTAATTTGCCGCCCACGTTTTACAAAGACAATAGATCCAAAAGCGTTCTGACGGCTGGCGTAGAAATTCTAAGCAGGTAATTTATAATTTCTGTTATGGTATCCCCCTTTACATAAAAATTCGAAACGTCCAAACTTGTCGCGTCTTTTCAAGCGTAGCTGATGGAAACGAAACGAGTGCATATCACTTGAATGCTAATATATCATGCAAGGTTGCTGAAGGTGATAAAAGGCTTGTTATAAATGGGTGTATTCTGACTGATATAGGTGAACAACACTGCAATTTCTTTGTTGTCCATGGTTCCAAATCTCAACGCGTGAGATATAAGCGAAAAAAAAAAAAGAAATAAGAAAGAGTGCAAAGTTGGAGAAAAGGAAGAAAAAAAAAAGGAAGGCCTCTGGAAAAGCCGGGCCTTCTTCGTCTCTGTTGTCTCTGATGCTCCCACGGCGAGGCACTTCCTCGTGCATGACAGTCTGATAAATGGCATCCTGCTGGTTCGCACAACAGGGCGCCTTGTCGACGACTACGTTCTCTATCGAGCGCCCTCGGCGGGGAAGTAAAAGCAGAAAGCGTCCACGATAAGAGGTCATTGTCATCCGACATAATACCCCGCAGTGGACAAAGGTGCCTGCCACGCCCTTCGTTGTGCCAGCGAGGACGGTACGAGTATACATGACAATCAGGAAATTTTTTTCTAGTCAGCCCAAAAATTAGTGGAACGTAGCACAACTTTCCCGCTATCTGGGGTGAAAAAAATCATGTTTTATTGCAAAGGCGTCGTAACGGGAAAACCCGAAAGTGTGTTTTGACAATCACGGCATGAGGGGCTAGTTGGTGCTGCATAATACCCAGAAATGTGGCGCAACAAACACAAACACAAGCGAAGAGACACAAAACGTATCTTGGTATTATGCAGCACCAACTAGTCCCTCAAGCTGTTATTTTGAAAAACACTGGTGCTTATACAGCCCCCAGCCTGTGTACAAAC
>JAJIZL010017330.1:346882-371182 GCA_023969395.1 Amblyomma maculatum | reverse complement strand
TTGTGTCTCTTCGCTTGTGTTTGTGTTTGTTGCGCCACATTTCTGGGTATCGTGTTTTGAAAACACATTTACTTTGAATTAAATTCGTATTTGTGTGGAGGGGCATAGGCATTCCCTGCACCCATCTAAATTGCAAGAACTGATCATTATGGAGTACCAGAAGCTTCAGATGAGAATGGTTTATATAGCTGGTTGCAACACCATAGGCACAAACTGCATCTTGTAACAGGCCGTAATTCGCTTAATTTGCCTAGAAAGTTTATGCCAATCTCAGAGGCTAGTGGCAAAGGACGTCAACGCACATCGAAACGCCTCGTTCTTGATAAGTGTGAGCGCGCGCGGAGAACTGTGTGAATAAAACACATCACGATAGGCTGTGTGGTTCCAGCGCTTGGTTTTTGTTATATTTACATGCACACTGCACAACTCTTGCGATGGCGTGTACTATATGTAATCCCATTTAAGTTTCCACTATGAAAACTCAATCAAATGTCAACGAAGATAGGTATTTCGTTTGTTAAGCAGCACAGAATTTCTGTCATGCCCTATTCGAGTTGTAATCACTAAATCCCTCTAAATTTACCTAAATCGCCTACTGGACAGGAGCTTTTTTGCTACTAGTACGACGCATAACGCTGCATCAAATGCCTTGAGTAGAGTACGTGGTAGATTAAAAAGCCTTGTTAACAATAATTTTTTAGCACTTATAAAAATCTGTATGATTCTTGATAATAAATGTTATTGATGAAACATGGTTTGATAGAAAATTTCTCCAAACGATTATCATCACGGGTTCATTAAAAGGTGAGCAGGGAGAATGCTTTAGGAGAATTATTCAAAGTTAAGCGGTCTATTAAGGAAGAAGTAATAACCCATCAACAGCAAAGAAACGCAGTTACGCGGTGCAAAGGAAAGTATACAGCTGATTGACCGAAAAAGCAGCGCGAATCAATTTGGACAAGAGGAACGCACAACCCCACATGACGAGCGCTGTGTTCCTGTTCTTTCTGGGGAGGGGGCGAGGGAGGCGGATGCGAACCAACGCTGGCAAAGCTCATTTCCCATCTGAGTTCAAGCCGCTCTCTCGCATTCATTCGAGGATTTTTTTTTGTCAGTTAGCTGCGAACCAATTAGCCCAAACAAAAGCCCTGATTGAAAGCTATAATGCTTCCTCCCATATTATACAGGAAAATTTGGCCACCTGTAATATATCTTTTTTGTTTCGTGCATTCAAGTCTGATGTGCATATTTAGCACACATGTTGACTTCGGTTGCTTGCTTCTTCACAGGCCATGTTTTTTTAATCTGCCCATAGTAAGGACACTTTAAACCAATTTTTGCCCATGCTTGTGAGATATTCACCACTGCTACTTCGAGCTGCAGAATAACAGGTTATCTGTTATTTAGATGAAAAGTATTCGGTTCTAACAGAAAACGAAAATGACATCTCAAAAAGTTAATGAAAATTTACGTTCATGCGCTAACATGTCAAGACAACTCTCACGACTTTAACCAAACTTACTAGTATGTGCGGAGAAATTTTGGCAATAGGGGCTTGTAAGCGGATGTAAGGCTTTTCACCGTCGAAGTGACACCCTTCCGCCAATCTTCATTCCCACTAATTTTTTTTTTTTTGCCATTGGAGACGGCAGCTATTATCTCGCGTTGAGCGCCAAGAGAGGCCGCTCACTTTTACAGTCATCGGTGTGTGAGAGTTCAGCAAAGCATTAACGCAGAACGTTGGGCGAGTTGGTGTTTAGATTAAACAGACATAGTTCTAGCGCTTTAGAAATGGACGAAGGGCGACCACAGCAGCAAAGCAGCAAAGCATCAGCTGAGGCAATCGTGCAACTCTCTGGCACATTTCGAAAACTAGTACGAGCTTAACGAGATTGAGCAGGCTTTTTTCAATCAAACCGCTTCTTTACTTGCTCGGATGCTGTGCTGCGCCATAGTAATTACCATAAACGTTCTTTCATAAATATGATTTAGTATATTTAACGAATTCGGACTTTTGGCGTGTCACATCTCCTTGTGTTAAATTTCGTAAAGCAAGAATATGTTCCGTAGCACAGCTATCTTCTTTTATATAATCATCTGATGTTATAACATGTTTCGTACCAATGCATTCCTCGCTTTCTAGTGTGCCAAATCATTTTAGAGGAAAAAGTAAAACGTCCGTGACCACTTATTGGTTGTGAAAACAAATAGTTCATTGGGCAAGATTTAGGTATGTTTGAAATATTCGGAATCCATATAACTATATGATTCTGAGCCCTGTTGTTGCCAGATTAGGTTCCATTATTTTTGTTTCTTTTGTAAAGAGGAGAATGTACACTCGAAGACGAAGAAGAAGCTTCTGTGCGCTGTCGCCAGTGACATCGCTATCGGCGTGTGCTCTGGACCTACTCGTACGTGGACTGTTCCTGACGGGCTTTCAGATCACCCTAATAAACCCCCACCCTACATTTGGTGGAGCTGCTGGGTAATGCTGACATGTTTTCTGAGTACTTCTCCTCTGACCACTATGACTGGTATCTCCTCCTTCCATTTGTGACGTGTACGTATACAATACTGCTACACAGTCAACTACCGGTTTCTCTCCATTCTATTTTCTTTACGGTTGTCACCCCTCTGCTCCACTAGATATCATTCTTCCGTACCAACCAGACGCATCTGAGTATACCGCTACTTCTGAAGCTGGCCGACAAGCAGAGGAGTGCTGCCAAATTGCTCGGTCCACCAGATATACCGCCACAACAACCATTAGACGACACCGCAATTCTCTTCTGGGAGTCTTGTGTGGCTCTGGATTCCATCAGGGACTCCCGGACTATCTTCGAAATGTATTTCCAGGTATCACGGCCTCTACCGTGTCCTGGAGCGCTACCGTGTCCTAGAGCACATCTGTCCTGTCAATTATATTGTAAAACCGCTGACACCTTCACCTGATCTCCGTCGACGCGGTCGCGAAACTGTCCACGTCCAGTGCCTTAAACAATATTACGACCCTGCCATTTTGCCTACGCCGTAAGTCGCCAGGGTAGCTCCTCTTCTCCCCGGGGGTTCTTGTAGAGAGAAAGATGTACATTCGAAGACGAAGAAGAAGCTTCTGTGCGCTGTCGTCACTGACATCGCTATCGGTGTGTGCTCTAGGCCTACTCGTACGTGGACTGTTCCTGACGGCCTTCTAGATCGTCCAGGACCTCTAATAAACCCCCGTCCTACACTTTATACAGTTCTGTCTCAATAAACTGTTTAGTTATTGGGCGTTGTATAAATAGACATTAAAATACTACTTTATTGACTAATTCGTCAGCAGTTTTGTTCTCTGATGAGCCTTGACGTAGGTAAGATTCTGCAAGCATTGCCTTGAATTAATAGTTCCTCTCTGATATCTTGGATAAAATATTTACTGTTATGGACGGTAACGTAATCTTTCTAAGGTTGATAAACGGTCTGGTAGAATTTATTAGTATTTTGCCTGATTGTAACTTTTAAAATAATTTATTGCTTCTTTAACCGCAATTGTTTTTCTTATAAAATTATCGCTATATGAGGCATGTGTACATTTTACCGTGGGTAACATTCCCGCTTCTCTCGAAGTCTACAAATGCTGCTTGTAGTCTGTTTTCATATTCTAATCCGTCTGTATATATTTAGAAGTCTGAGTGAATAAACTTCTTGTTATATGAAACTCGTTTTCTTTAGCTAGGTGCATAGACCACCCGACCACCTCAGTAACAATTTTTTATTGCAATGATCTCTTTCTTCTCAGTTGGAGACGCTGCTGTTATGTAAAATTGTCGGAAGTACTGGTGGATTCTCGACATTCTTGATGATCGCAGCTACACGGCTGAACTCCGGCACAGTTTTGAGAGACTGGATTAGAAGACCTGCAAAAATTTCCTATTTCTCGCCGCGCATCAACAAATTCACTTTTGTTGCCTCGGTCATATCAGGGTCAGCGCGCCAGAAGAGGCGCTTCATCTCTTCGCCTCAAGCGACGACAGCCTCTTTCGGGAAATCAATCCTGGTCTGGAAGAGAAACTGAGCTCCGTCGGAGTTCTCTTCCGATGGCGCCCTTAAAAGCCTTCATAATATCTATCTTGAATGCACCTCAATTAATCATCGAAAGGGGTATCGTTGTTTTTGCGCCAGATACGGGCAGATCCTCGAAGACCTAAGCTTGCCTGAGTTTTTCTGAGTCATTCCTAGCGTTGAAAGTTATCTCGTGATCAAAAATGTAGATGTAAATTTTCCGCATCTCCATCTGGCAGTCTGTGGAAGAGAGGGGCTCACGGGATCGTACAAAAATGAGACGTGGCATTTGTTCCGCTTGCTTAATCTTCGCAGGCGTATACGACATGTTGACAGGATTTAGCAGATCAACCAGTATACCATGGTGGTGACAACGCCAAAAGCAGCAAACAAAGAGACTCGGATAGTTCTTACGCAAACTTTTTATCGGGCTCACTTGCGACCCAAGCCCCGCCGGGGTAGGCTCACTTGTTACAGCTTTCGACTGCTGAACACAAGGGCGTGTGGTGGAATCCAGCCCTGGAGGCGACTTTTCGATGGAGGCGAAAGGCATGACGACCGTGTACTGCTCAATGTTAGTGCACTTAAAAGAACCCCAGGCAGCTAAATTTCCGGAATTCTCCACTATTACATCCCTTATAGCCTGAGTCACATAGGGACGGTAAACCCTGTGAACCAACCAAATAAACTAACTCGCTTTCACAAAAGAACTAATCAACTCGGCGGCGGCGGCAGCATACGTGCTCGGTCGCTGGTCGCCAAACAACACAATGGTCGCTGCTCGTGGCACCACTGAGTTTAAAGTTGGCAAGGAAACATCGAGATAAAGCTACCAGAGGCAGCTGGAAGCACGTGGAATAATGTAGATGCAGTCACGTGAGCTACGATCAGATTCCTGGCGCATTTTGTTGTCACAAAGAACGTGATCAAGCCACGTTGAGGCGACACTTGGAGTAAACTTACAAAGCGCAACAAAATCTCTGCATTACCTAGATCGCTCATCGCGCTAAACGCAGAGATAAGGCGGCATGCCGGCGGCCATAGGCAAAGAGAATAATGATTACAATTGTTCGGGGCAATATCTCGAGAGAGAGAGAGAGAGAGAGAGAGAGAGAGAGAGAGGCCATTATGAGTTATCTCACGAGTGTATGCTAATTGGTATATCTGAGACAATAGAAACACAACTTAAAGTATTAGTGAATGAGGTATGCAAGTAAACTGGACGTACGCGAGCTAAGATCAGTACAGGAAGGCTTTAACGCTTTGGCGTCGTAACCCGTTAAGGCTTAGCTTGTGTCCCCATTTGTTTTTATTCGTAGCTCTTTATTGATTGTCTTCACGTGCGGGCGTGTTGCAGCACGCGTGTTGCAACACGTAACGTGTAAACTAGTTCAGTGTATAAGGCGGTAGCGGTTTATTCCGATAATACAGAAGCCTTGAAATATATTATTCTTTAAATCGCCTCCCAGCAAATTAGCCTTTTCGGTTCTCGGTCGATAATGGGCTGTGCTCTGAGATGAGTATGAACTTGTCACGGGGAAGATAATTTTTACTGCGTTTTAAAATAGCTCTTATTTTTTTCTACGCCTGTGTACTCGGGCGAAGTATATTCCTGAGCGACTTTCTTGGAGGAAAATAGTTTTGGCGTTGGGGTCCTTATACGTAGAATCGAAAGACCGCTAAGTTGCTGCCAATAAATAATTAGTAATTGCATAGTAATGGAATTGGAGGAGCTCATGTTGCTTTCGCCCAAGAAAGGCTGGAAGGGCAGAAGAATTTTAGTTGTAGTGCATGTTGATTCACTAAAATGAAGCACAGTGCAGCACTTGCTTAACTGAGCTGCCTGTAACAGTACAAGCAGAAATTGCTAAAGTCATATAACACGTGGGTATGTATTAACGAAATGCGATTATTATCGAGCACTTATGTGAGCTTGGATGATATCCCGATATCTCGCTCCTATGTTACTGGAATGTTAGCGACGAAGGGGTCTTTTTTTTTTTTCCTTCTTAAATTTTACATTACAATTCCTGGAACCGATGAGGAACCGAGCACCTTTCTCTCTGGTGTGCCCACATCATGACCATATTGAAGAAATCATTTGAACGTGCAGAAGAGACAAACGAACGGATAAAAGCGATGTCTGTTCCCATGACCAAGGCGGATGATTATGTACTTACATGTTACTACCTCCCTTTAGCCGAGATGCAGCCAGGACCATGATCGTTCTATATAGAAAAACAATTTTACTGTCGCTGAGCAGACTCCCATAATTATCGACGAGTGAGACAGTGTCCGCCGGGGCCTGCTGATTTGACGCATCTATTGAAAAATATCCATGGCTTAACAATGACCTCAGGTAGTCGGAGCAAAATTGGTATCCTGTTTTTCGGGTTTAAGAAGCATATGTTAATGTATATAACAATAAGCTGCCTCTTACGCCTGTGTTTACTTAGGTTAATGGTATTATTACCTAAAACATGAAAAATACGCAAGTACGTACGTGTCAATGCAGATAATTCCTTAGCCACTACAAGATTTTCGGAGTGTTGATCGATCATTACTAAGCTGGGCACTTATACTATGGAAATTGTATTCTGCGCGACAAATGAGGACCAGTGGAAACAAAATCAAACACTAAAATTAATTATTCACGAAGAAAAAGCGTATACCTCAGATAAGTGGGTTAGCAATTAAGCAGTATGCATCTCATATAGTGTGCATCGCACCGCAATTGCGCCCGCTCTCAGATGTATCAGGCCTGAAGAATATTTTAAAATTAAAAATCAGTCCTGGGCATTTTTGTTTTGAGAACCTTTCGAAACCATCACCTGTATGACGTAGAAAGTTTAGCATACAACGCTTAGATTAGGCCGTTGGCAGAGGCCTCTGTGGTCGCATTGAACTCCACCACACAACAAGCATCGAAAAGTGGACAATACTCAGCCTAACTCTTGATACCTTTTTTGCGCGTTTATAGCTGGCGTATATCTCGCACGTGTGTTTGTTTACCAGTCTAAAAACTTATAAAAATTATGACCATGGTGTCAGCCTTCGGTAATTAGAATTTTTCTTTTTTTTTTTTTTTTAGGCAGCGCTGTCTGTTTGTTGTAGTCGCGTCCAAGTGCAAGCAAAAATTGAAGGCCAAAGGTGACAAGCATGCGCCACGGATTACAGTGGACCTATAGGCAAAGGACAGCGGGGGAAACCACCCGTGAAAGAAGCGTAAAGCAGACTGCATTGATCTGTGAAGAAGCTTAAATCGCGAAATTTGCCTAGCATAAACGGCAACCAGATAGCGCTCCTCAACGCCATTACCAGAGATGTGTATTGCTTTTATATGCATACATATATTTCTTGTTTGTACCATGATAAAGAAGTGTTCGAACTGCGCTGGCTCATTCACCTCACGCACTAATAGAGGAACCGCCCAAATGAGTCAACGCCCAGATATAAGCGCAACAATGGCATAAGCTAGAGTTTTTATTTCCCTGCAACTACACACAACTGAAACGTCATAGATACCTGGTCAGCGCTCGACTATGAAGGACTCCTTGGAAGAATGGAGGATTTTTGAATCCGTCTTGAAATACTCGACCTTGGGCGGGCTACAGACCCCTTCCCTTGCCCTTATGCACTATACCCGGACCAGTCTTCGTAACCTAAGTCAGCATCGCATACAGATGGCCACACCAGACCCACCTTTTACGCGAAAACCCCCTCTCACCCGAAGTCAAGAAGACTTCTTGAATAAGCTCATCGCCCATGTGGCTTACACGCCACGTATTATGGCCCGCTGACGTCAGTATACAGAGGAAATGATTACGTGCCCCCACTGTACGACTCTAACGCGCGACAGCATATCTCATCTACTCTGGGATTGCCCTGCCTTTTCTATTGGACGCTCCGAGTTCGAACTCTCTCGTCTGAACTACCGTTCCCTTCAAGAAACTGATGCTAACACACAGATGATAATTGCCAAGTATGGCTCCCTCAGTGGCCTGGTCAGAGCAATATGATTTGACTGACGACCTGTGCAAACAATGAAGATTCTGCCTACTCCCCTTTACCCCCATTCATGGCCATGAGCCTTAATTCCTATTCAATAAAGGATGTTCAATCAATCAATCCTCTGTCTCGTGCTTTTTTAAATGCTTGAGGGCGTAGCAGCCAATTGCCAGGAATCACATGGTTCCCTGTGACTCTTGCAAAATAAAAGAAAAATGTAAATTGGTTTAACAGGAAAGGAAAGGTGCAGTATCTGTCACACTTGTTTCTGTGGACACCTCAACGGCCCTGTGATTATTTGATTGTTATTTAAAAAAGGCGCGGTAATGGTCTCACTTGTTTTCTGCGGACTGATTTATATACTGATTTATTTATAGGAAGGGAAAGGCGCGATAACTGTCTCACTTGTTTTCTGTGGACACCGCAACCGCGCCGTAAGGGAAGGGAGGAAGGTGGGAGGGAAAGTGCAAAGAGGAAAAGGGGAGCCGTAGTGGAGGGCTACGGAGTAATTTCGACCACCTGGGGATCTTTAACGTGCGCTGACATCGCACAGCACACGGACGCCTCTCCATTTCTTTTCTGCGGACACCTAAACCGCGCCGTAAGAGAAGGGAGGAAGGTGGGAGTGAAAGTGGAAAGAGAAAGAGGAGCCGTAGTGGAGGGCTATGGAGTAATTTCGACCACCTGGGGATCTTTAACGTGCGCTGGCATCGCACAGCACACGGACGCCTCTTCGTTTTGCCTCCATGGAAACGCAGCCGCCGACGTCGGGTTCGAACCCGGGTACTCCGGCACAGTAGTCGGGCGTCTTACCACTGCACCACCCCGGTGGGGAGCCTTGTAAGGGAAGGGAAGCAGGGGGTATTGAAACAAGAGAGAAGGAAAGAGGTGCCAGAGTAGATGACTAGGGAATAATTTCGACCACCTGGGGATCTTTAACGTGCACTGACATCGCACTGATGGTAGAAGTAGGTGGTAGGATAGTTAGAGAGTATACCTGTAAATATCTAAGGAGACAAAATATTAGATTAAGAAACGCCAAAGTCTGAAAGCTTTCAACTCAATAGACATGGTAGAACTGGCAGAGATATTAAAACTAACCAATAAGCGTAGAGTGGTCAATAACCCGTGTATTATGGAGCCCGACACGGACGCATGTGCGCGCTGCTCCCAGCCCATTCGTGGTAGGCAGAAAATTTTTGCCGTGCGTGTCTTGCAAACAGCGTTTTCACTGCAAGTGCATCGACATACAGGCCGAGGAATACAACATCCTCATGGAATCCGAGGCCAGCAAGTACAAATGTGTTCATTGCGTGAAGCGGCTTGATCCTTCGGCGGCTGGGCTTATCTGCGGAACTAGCGACACGGAAACGCCCCCCGAAGAGCAACGCTCTACCCTAAATTTTCAAGACTCAGATTCCGTCAGTGCTTCTTTGAGTGTTATTTTAATGCTACGGGAAATGGCTAGTCGAATGGATACGTTAACGGATGAGGTGCGACGGTTTCGTGCGGAAAACACGCTCCTGTGTGAATCTTTGAGTGGCCTGAGTGCATTTGTTCGTGCCGCCAGCCAGAGTGAGTGTTCGAATGCTGACTGCTCGGAATCTCGCAACTACGCTTCAGCTGTGGCGGTGAACCTGCCCGCTGGAATGTCGGCCCCTCCACCGGAGCCTCCTGCTCAGGACCGGAGTGCTCATCTGCCACGCTCGTCGAAAGCGGTGAGTCAACCACCTCGGCCTCGAGCAACGTTTGTCCCAGTAAGCAGTCCATGCTTAAAGTAGCGCCCAAACTACCGGTGGAGAAAAACTTAATTGTTTCTCGCCTGAACCCGGCCACAATGGTTTCGGACATACAGGAACGTTTGGCGGATACAGTAGGTGATAAGGTTGTTACTTGCACGAAACTGAAAACGAAGTACGATACATATTGCTCATTTCACGCTTCTCTAGATGAGCATTTATTTGAACTTGTGAACAATCCGGAAAGTGTGGCCTGATGGTTGCGTAAATCACCCTTTTTATGGAAACATGTGGTCCTCACGACGCTTCGATGACCCTAACGGTGCTCTAGCTGCATCCGAAAATGGCACAGGAAATTAAGCTGCATTACCAAAACACGAGAGGGCAGCGAACTAAAAGGGAAGCTCTCTTCGCGAATGCATACGAATGTCAGTATGACATTATGTGCCAGACGGAAACGTGGCTAAACTCATGTGCAAGTGCGTCTTATTTCTCAGATGAGTATGCTGTTTTCAGGGCCGACAGGGTCTATTCAGACAAGATTAAATACGGGGGCGGAGTTTTGATAGCCTACTGTTCTGTGCTAAATGCATTTAGGAGACCAGACCTGGAGACATACGAAGGATGTGTGTGGTTGGAAATTCCAAGGTGTGACAAATCGCACTATCTAGTCGGCTGTTACTACTTTCCATCAAATTCTGCTCCTACCGTTTTATACCGATCCTTTCTTGGATATTGGGTAAAAAATCGATTTTTCGAAATACAAGGTTCAGATCTACGGGGACTTTAGTCCTTCTGAAGTCGATTGGTCCACTGGTTTGGTCAATAGTGCTGCACAGCAACTCGAGAAAAAGCCGAATGTTTAATTGATTTTGGTAATTTACATGGTTTACATTAATGCAATGAAGAACTGCGCTGGAAACATTTTAGACCTAATTCTATCTAATGTGCCTCTTTTTGGCGTGCAAGCGGTGCGCGATCCTTTGTCCTGGTAGACAAATATCATTGCCCGTTTACTTTTTTGTTCTTTTTGTCTTTTCTTCCAGTGCGTGAGATGGTGCCAGAAAAATTTAGATACGCGTATGGCAATTACCTTAGGCTGTACAATGATCTTCAGACCTACGACTGGTCAGAATTGCTTGAGATTGAGGATGTAAACGCAGGCGTTGAGCAACCTACATCAGTTGTACAGGGTATAATGAAAAAAAAAAAAATGTATACCACGCCGTAAATCGAAGAAGTGTAGATTTCCTTGCTGGTTTTCGCGCGATTTAAGACTTTACTTAAAGAAAAAACAGAAGTATCATAAAGTCTACGTGAAATCAGAAAGTGAATATTGGTACCAAAGATATTCATTGTGCAGAAAAATTGCGAAAAGACTGATTGGACATCATGAAACCGAGTACTACAAACTTCTTGAACAGAACTTTAAAAAGAAACCAAACAGTTTTTGGAATTTTGTGCGCATGCAAAGAAACGATAAGGTTAGTGCTGCTGTGATAAAGACGCGCGATGGTATCTGTTTTAAACCTCAAGATGTTTGCCAAGCTTTTGCTGATCACTTCAGCTCTTGTTTTGTGCGCCATGGTAACACAACTGCAATTATCACTTGAAGACAGCGCTTACTGTTTGGCTTATAATAATGGTACCGAGCATGAGGTTCTTTTGGCGATTCAGAAACTTAAGCCAAAACTTTCAACAGGAGTTGATGAAAATCTCAGCTTCATAATCAAAGGATGTGCTGACATTTTTGGTCCTGTTTTAGCGCATTAGTTCAACTTAACGTTGCGAACTGGTGTTTTTTCTTGTCATTGGAAATTGTCAGTAGTTGTTCCTGTATTCAAGTCTGGCGATGCTTGTGATGCGAACAACTTTCGACCTGTGTTAGTGATTTGTTCTGTTTCGAAAGTTTTTGAAATGGTTATGTAGTACGAACGCATGGGCTCATACTTCAAACAGAAGATATCAATTCTGCAGCACGGTGTTTTAAAAGTTCGATCTGTGGAAACGAATTATGCAGCTTTCTTGATTATACTGGCCCACGTGTATTTAATCGCGGTCAAGTAGATGCAATCTACTTTGACATGGACTAAAGCTTTCGATACATTTTCCCATGAGGTGCTTCTGATGAAGATGGAAAAATACGGACTTTGCCCTATGTACTGTAGGCGGCTCAAAAGCTACATTGGAAGCCAGCGTAACATGGTTTAATTTTTCGGCTGTGTGTCCAACGAATTTCTATCATCTTCGGGAGTGCCTCAAGGCTCCAACTTAGGACCGCTGTTGTTTTTAGTGTTTGTTAATGATTTGCCGTTACATGTGAAGAACTCGAGAATTTTGCTCTTCGCAGATGATTTCCAGTTATTTCGTAACATTGGAGATATTGAGGACTGCCGCCAATTGCAAGCTGACATTAACAATGTCGAGAAATGGTGTTTTGAAGCTTAAAGTTGAATATTAAGAAGACTTCCGTCCTGTCTCTAATTAGGAAACACGACTCAGTTGTGTTTGAGTATACACTTTTGGCGGGGCAGATTTCTCGTGTGGCCCATGTAAGAGACCTTGGTCATGTTGTTGTTGATTCAAGGCTTGCTTTTAAATTGCGTGTAGATTCAATTGTGTTACGCGTATTGAGACATATTGGTCTTATCTCTAGGCTAACAAAAAATTTCAACGGCACGAATCTCTACGCACTCCATACTGTGCCCTTGTGAAACCGCGTCCTGAGTTTGCGTCAGTAGCCTGGAATAACGTATCTGCCACCTATTGCACAAAAATTGAAAATGTCCAGCGTAAGTTCATGCGCATCTTTTATGATAGATATGTTGGACGCCGTCGTTTCTACGACTACAATTCTTTCTTGGCAGACCTCAATATGTGTACTCTTGGCGACAGGTGGCTCATACGTGACATGCAGTTTCTGCAAAAAAATTTCATGAACTATGGAACCTTACTTATGTCGCTGAATTTTCGTGTGCCGCATGCAAAGGCCGCAAAATGTTTTGACACATTTTATCCAGATTTGCACGCCAACTGTCCAATGACTCGTTTACAAATTCTGTACAACAAAACTTTTTTTGGCACGGAAATATTTGTCTAGTTGTTGTTTTCATGACTGGTTTCATATGTTTTTAAGTGGTCATTCTGATTTATCTGGCCTAGTGTGCGCTCCAGTCCCGTTGGCTCTTGAGGCACACTCAAATAAACATATCTATCTATATGTAAGGAAGTATAACATGAGGAAAATTGAGCTTGCTCTAAGAAAGGGGGCAGCCTTAAAGTGATGAAGAGGAAATTTGTCATAGGTGAAAATCAGATGTATGCTCTAAGGGATAAGGCGGGCAATGTCATCACGAATATTGAGAAGACAGTCAAAGTAGCCGAGGAATTGTATACTGATCTATACAGTAGGCGATGTTGTCAGGACAATAATGAGATTGGAAGTAGTGAAAAGCAGTCAAAAGTTCCACCAGTGACGAAGGACGAAGTTAAGAAAGTTTTAGAAACTATGAAAAGGGGGAAAGCAGCTGGGGAGGCTCAGGTTAATACAGATTTGGTGAGGGAAGTGGGGGGGGGGGATATGGTGCTAGAAAAACTGGCCACCCTGTATACGAAATGCCTGATGTCATTGACCGAACATCATGGTAGTACCGGAGTCGTGGAAAAACGCTAACATTATCTTAATTCGTACGCAAGGGAACGCTAAGGACTTGAAATATTGCAGGCCAATGAGCTTATTTTCTGTTACACATAAGGTGTTTACAAAGGCAATCGCTAACAGAATCAGAACAATCTTGGATGTCAGTCAAGTAAAAACTCAAGCAGGCTTTGGGACAGGGTACTCTACCATCGATCATATCCACACTATCAACCAGGAGATAGAAAAATGCTCGGAATATAACCAGCCCTTATACATAGCATTCATTGATTACGAAGAAGCATTTGACTCGGTTAAAACTTCGGCGGTGATGCAGACATTGCCAAATCAGGGGGTTGACGAGCCGTACGTGAAAGTGCTGGAAGATATATATAGTGGCTGCACAGCAACCATAGTTCTGCATAAGGAAAGTAACAAAATCCTCATAATAAAAGAGGTTAGTCAAGGAGACACGATCTTCCCAGTATATTCAGAGTTTGCTTAGAGGAAGCATTCAGAGACTTGGAATGGGAGCAGTTAGGGATAAGGGCAGATGGAGAATACCTCAGTAATCTGCGATTTGCTGATGACTTTGCCTAGCTAAGTAACTCGGGGGATGAGCTGCAAATAATGATTGATGACCTAGACAGGAAAAGTAGAAAGGTAGGCTTGAAAAATCAACATGCAGAAGAATAAGGTAATGCTCAACAGCCTCGGGAAGGAACAGCAGTTTACATTAGGCAACGAAGAACTGGAAGTGGTAGGCGAATATGTCTACTTGGAACAGGTAGTAACCGCATATCCAGACTATGAAAGAGAAATAACTAAGAGAATAAGATTGGAATGGAGTACACTTGGCAAGTATAAGCAGATTACGGCTATAGCAGCCTACCCGTGTCTCTCAAGAGGCAAGTATACAACACTTGCATTTTACCTGTACTCACCTATGGGGCTGAAACGTGGAGGCTAACGAAAAGGGTTCTACTTAAGTTGAGGACAACGCGGAGTGCTATGTAACGAAAAATGGTAAAAGTGACGTTAAGAAATAGGAAGCGTGCAGAGTGCGTCAGAGAAATAATTAGTTACTGCCATTCTAGTGGAAACCAAGACGATGAAGTGGGCATTGGCAGGACATGTAGTGCGAATAGAGGATAACAGATGGTCGCTTATATGGTTAAAACAGGATTCCAAGAGAAAGAAAGCGCAGCAGGAGGCGGCAGAAAGTCAGGTGGGCGAATGAGGTAAAGAAGTTCGCAGGGGTCAAGTGGATGCAGCTAGCACAGGACCGGGTTAATTGGAGGAATATGGGAGAGGCCTTCGCCCTGCAGTGGGTATTTTACGGCTGATGATGCTGATGATGACATCACCCAGCACAGACACTTTTGCATTTCGCCTCCATCGAAACGCGGCCGCAGTGGTCTGGATCGAATGCGGGTACTCGAGTTCTGTAGCCGAGCGTCTTAACCACTGAACAACTGTGCCGATGTGACTCTTGCATCTATATAATGCAAATATGGTAGACCTTGTTCGTACTTATTTGAATGCTGTTTCAAGCTAACGGGTTTAAGAATGCTTAATTTGTTTTCGAATGACTTAATTTGTAATCTACTTCACCAACAAATGTTTGTACTATCCAAACTGGGCCTAGGTTTAATGGCTTCATTTTATTTCGGAAGTAACGTTTCATTACTTGCCCAGGTGGCCAAAATTTCCGGAGTCCTCCACTACGGTGTCTCTCATAGCCTGAGCTGCTTTGGGATAATAAACCCCACAAACCAACCAACCATTATTACTTGTCTGATTATCAAACGCTGCTTTTGCTTTCAATTTATGCTCTGTTAATTCTTTCCTCATTAAATCCTGGAAAAGTCCCTGCATAAGGTTCGCAGCCCGTGTTAAAAAAAAATAAATGAGAGAGGCCTTCGGTGTACACAGCTTGTTTAATTATGCTCGCAATGACGTGTTCGTAGTGCGCCAAAAACTGAGCAAAGTCAAGGTCATAAGCACAGATGCGTTGAGATGTGGCACGTCACTTAATACTGAGAGAAGGTGTAAACAGCATTTTAGTCGATATGTTCGTTTTCGGATGGTTGGGTAACAACCAAACATGACGTACGACGAGCAGAGAACGCCGGAGCTGGACGAGCCGCGGCACAAACAGCTGCATCGCCAGCTTGTCGGTTGTTTAAGCAACAATACCATTGCAACTGACTAACAGCAAACAGGAAAATTATTGCGCTGCACAACCGTTCACTTGCATCGTCACTTCGTCAATTCGTATAGCAACAAATGAATTCTTGTTGGGTTCGCGCACGCTATTATAGTGGCTATCAAATACCACTATTTTATTTACTTTTATTGACTAAATATTTGCCGTATGCGCTCTGTTTACTCCTCTTCCTGAATGTTTCTCGCAGTTGTTCAACACTCCTGGCTTGTTGTCTTTGTTTTTATAGTTTTTGTCTTAGCATGTAATGCTACATCCCGTGCCGGTGGTTCCAAGCACCGCAGAACGGTCTTTCCTGCAGAAAACTTCCTCTACCACTTCCCTACTACTATTTTCTTGGATAACTCCTCATTGCCTTTTATTTTCCTAGCATTTTTATTTTTATACATTCAGGATCTGAACGCGGGTCCCTGGGGAAATAAATGGTTCCGTTTTTGCTTTATTGCTTAGTCTTTTATTCGGCATACGTAATGAAAGGTGGCCTTCGATCATCTATTTTTCCTTGTCTCTGGAGGGCAAATAAAAATACCGTGCCTTGGCTTTCCTCTTTCTGGAGACGGATCCACTTTCTGTGGGCTCCTTTAACATGGGGCCTGTTGACTCAGGCATAAACTGTAGGACTCCGGGCAAAGAGGGACTGCTTTTGGCCCGATAAGCACCGACAATGCAAGAGGTCTGCAAAAGGCACAAACCATTTGCATCGACGATAAGGAGGAATGGTCGGTGCGCTCCGGGTAAGGAGCTAGCGTGACCTCCTATCCACTGTCGGCCCAGGTCAATAGAAATGTTTTCTTGTTGTTGTGAGTGAGGTAACTGAGTGTTATTTGGCTATGCAGGGATTGATGGGTTGGGCTGCACAAATGATGCGAATGCAAAAGATAATCTAAAAAATCTAACACTGAGTCCGGAAAATTCCCGAAATGAACAAGAAATGCCTTTTCAATCATAAATAATAACGAGAAACGTAAGTGCATGGGTGATCAATCGCAGCTCAAGATTATAATTCTAAGGCATATGTTCATATAGACCCTGGAACAAACAATGCTACGGGCAAATGTTTTCATTTCTAAATGGAGAGCACGCACAAGATAGTACAATTTCCAAAGAACGCCATCGATGGGTGCTGTTACGACCGTGCATCCGCATTTGCGCGCTCTATTGTTCGCCTGTGGGCATGGATAAGTGCTGTGGATATGTGGTGATGGTCCAATGGCTCTAAGTGAGCCTGTTTCCAGGAATCCTGTTTTGTAAGCCTGTTTTGCTTTGTGGACACCCTGCAAATGCCAAATTGACCCTGTCAAGAGAACGTCTGGAAAAACACAAAGAAACGTCCCCCTGCGGGAAATAGCAGGAAGTGCTTTCTTTCTTTTGTTCACCCTTCCAGTCGAGAAGTGCTATCCTCCAGTGATGAATGCCTCCTATCCAAAGGAGACGACAGAGTGACATGTCCGCTGACGTGCAGGACAAGAAAGGAGCATGACGCATACGGCCATTAAGTGATTTCCCAGGAATGCAGGAAAGATTTGCAATTGTCGAAAACGGACAATGCTGGGAGCGTATGCGGCGCCCACGTGCACTTGGGTTTCTGAGAAGTAAATCCACTTGCCGGAACCAGCCTATCGATTCTTGACTGAAGAATAGAAATGTACCTCCTCGCCGTTCCCAAGCTTTTCCCGCCAACAAGTGACCAGGCTCAACGAAACAATGCCGGGCCAGTCAGTGCTTCAGACCATCAGTGCAGTGATGTGTGCGATTGGATGCCGATATCTGAGGGGCGTGCCCTGGATTTGGTTGGTCAGCATCTTCAGAGAGGGGCGGGACATAGGGGGTTTTAAGGACGCTGCAGAGCACGAAATGTCGCTCTGGGCCCTGGGTAAACGGCTCATCCAGTCGCTTCTCGCTATGAACTCTTAACGCTTGCCATTTTGCTGATGTACCCTTCTTTTTCTTGTAAATATTCATGTAAATAAGATTTCTCAAAGTGCCATTAAACCTGCTTGTATATATTGTACCAACTTCGAAGAATCAATCCGTCATCAACCCCGAGTCTCTGCACGCTACCAAGTGAAGGCCGGGTCGACTTAGTCCCAGCGTCACGACAGTGCAGATATCGCAATTTGTGTTTAAGAAATATAACATTTGGAAAATGCTCGCTACCATCAGGTGCTTCTCAGTTCCACATGCAACGTAGCTGAAGGACACTGAAACTATCACATAAATCACATGCGAAAGCCTGTAGCTACGCGAGTTTAAAAATGTATTCATTATCTAAATTATACCAACTCGTTCATTGGAGTGTTTGAAATGAATACATAACTCTGTGAATGAATTACGAAGTGTATTTGACAGTAGATGCTATCTAGAGAGACCTTTTAAGTTCCCACTATTAGCAGAAAGGTTAGGCTGCCTCTCTGATACAGCACTCTTCATACCCTTGCTATACCTTGCACTACATCAAAATTTTCTTTTAGCGTGTGGTCTCTTTGAAAGTGCTACTGCTTTCTTTGTAGCAGCATGGCTATGCTTTGAAGTGCTGTAATGAGCAATCGTTTCCTTAGTACATTTTCTAGTCCAACTTGAGGAATTGTCTCAAGCATCATACCCTTCAATAAAGAGGAGTAAGAAGAGGAGGAGGAAAGGTAGGGAGGTTAACAGGTAGAAGAAACCAGTTTGCTACCCTCTACTGGGGGAAAGGGGCGAGTGGATATAAAAGTGATGGGTAAGAGAATAATGGGTGAAGTCAGTATAGTCACATCACATCACTTCACATCACATCACATCACATCACATCACATCACGTCACGTCACGTCACGTCACGTCACGTCACGTCACATCACATCACATACGTCACGTCACGTCACGTCACATCACAGCAAAAGCACAGCCTATCGATCAGGCCCGTTGCTTTTATGAAGTGGAGCAGAGTCTGGAAGGCCTTCACCGCCGACGATCGCCGCGACCAGTAATCCTATAATAATCTTGATTTCAGTCAGTGGGTGTGTGTCTAGACTCTCCTGCGCACGGCAGAGACAATCTCTTTCCGCACTGTATAGGGGGCAGTCAGGAAGAATGTGGCCTATAGTCTCGTCGCACCCGCAGATTGCAAATGCATGGCTATTAGCCATACCTAGCACAAACGAATAAAAGTTTGTGAACGCTACACCAACCCACAGGCGGCACAGCCAAAGTTGCTTCATGTCGGGGTAGGCCGGGTGGAAGCTGGAGATTCAGGTCAGGGTTCAGGGATTTTAAGCGGGAGTTCCCAAACTGGCCAGAATTCCGCCAGGCGAGCGTGAGCTCCCGCGCAAGTGCGCGAAGCCTGCCCGCTGCGTACATCTGCTCTGAAAAAGGGGATCAACACACAATCGCCTTCTTGGTGGGCGGTTCGCGTGACTTCGTCCGCACGGAGGTTGCCCACTATGCCGCTGTGCCCTGCAAGCCATTGGTAGATGATGTCCTTTATTGATGTCGTAGTGATGAAGTTCTCGTATGTCCGCGGCGAGTTGCTCATGGGCTCCACGGGGAGGAGCCGCTTTTAAGGCTTGCAGGGGTGCTTTGGAATCTATGAAAATACACCACTGCTGCAGGGTCTGCTGACTGATATACCTATTTGCGACACGAAGAGCGGTTAGCTCTGAGGCTGTCGAAGAAGTCCGGTAAATTGCTCTTTTATTTCTGTACTCCTTGCCGGGATGACCATGGAGCATGAAGAACTCACGACATTCACTCAGCCGTCGGTGTAGACGTGCAAACGATTTGCGAGGCGCTCATAGATGCATTCAAGAGTGGCTTGTCTTAGTTCTGTCGGCGATAGCTCGACCTTCTTCCTGATTCCGCGTATTGCAAGAAGCACACGGGGCTGATGCAGGCTCTATAGTGAAGAGGACGTCTAGAGGCAGGTGTAAACTGGGACGGCAAAATGGCGCGATGTGCATCAACGTTCTCTGTAAACGGTGTACGTGGCCTGGTAATAGAAAGATTGGCCAAATGATGAGAGGGCAATCCGGGAGATGTGTCGGAAATGTGCCCTCTGGGCGTCATCTGTTAGACAAGTACGAATGGGATGCTTCTGGGCAATTAATACGGTAACATTCGTAAAGGCACATTTCGGCAATCCCTGGCGGTTTGCAGAGTTTGAGCTTGGACGCTCTGTAGGATTTTAATGTTTATTTTTCTGATATTTTCAAGTGCAGGTAGGCTGTACCGAAGAAATCCCATGAATAATGCATTGTACAGCTGGAGAATCGACCGCACGGACGCTCCCCATGACTTTCCCAAAATAAAGGCAAGTATGTGAGCAACTGCTGTCAGCCTCTTTTTCATGAATGAAATATGGGGAGTCCACGAAAGATTTCTGTCGACGATCACTCCCAGAAAGCGATGGCTGCTTTCGTAGGGTATTGCTTTACCATCAATGCGTACGGTGTAAGGTGACATGTTCTTGCATGTAAATGCAATTAGCGAACACTTTTCAGTTGGTATCTGCAGACCTTGCAGGTGGAGGTAGGACGCAACTATACTTTCCGCCTTTTGAAGCCTCGCTCGAACTTGTAGGCGCGTAACTCCTGATGTCCAGATACAGATGTCGTCTGCATAGATTGAAAGTTGGGCCGACTGTGGCATCAGGTCGACAAGCCCGACAAGAGTAAGACTGCAAACCTTTCGGCGGGACTTTATGGGAAGTGAAATAAGATGTTGGGCCATCCTCAGTCTGCACAAAGAGAGATCTGTTGCTTAAATAACTCAATATCCAGCAGAGAACACGACCGCCAAGCTCGGCAGCTTCCAGAGCGCCCAAAATGGCCTGGTGAGGGACGTTATCATATGCGCCCTTTATATCAAGGAACACCGCCGTGGTTAAGCACTTCAAAATATTTTGACGCTGTACAGATGATACCAGGTCCACCACGTTGTCAAATAAAGGGCGTCCATGACTAAACTCAGACATTAAGTCCGGATATATACAGTAGCGCTCCAGGTACCACTCAATACGTGTGACCAGTATTCTTTCCAGTACTTTACCGACGCAGCTAGCCAGTGCAATTGGGCGGTATGATGTCGAGTCCAGAGGCGATTTGCCTAGTTTCAGGAGCGGAACTAAACGACTGCACTTCCACTCGTCTGGAACGGTACCCTCACTCCATGATTTGTTGTAATACTTCAAAATAACCTGTCTAGCTTCTTGGCAAAAATTTCCAAGCGCAGTGTATGTCACACCGTCGTGACCCGGCGATGATGACCGTCTGCAAAAAGCCAGCGCAGCGCCAAGTTCCTCCACGGAGAAGGGAAGGTCCATTCGTGAATTCCAAGAAGCGGGAAGATCGAAGTGTAGCGTTGTCGTTGGGTTGGATTGGATTGGCCTGCTGCCCTAACCAGAAATCTTCAGCTACCTCGACGTCATCACGTCTTCGGTAGAGTGAGAGAGATTTGAATGGGTATCGCTTCAATAATGGATGTGCCATAATACCAATGGCCTAAACAATATACATAGCGGAGGTCCCTCATATCGACTATGTAGTAGAATAAAGTGCCGTTAGGGCGGTAGGGTGGGTTAAAAAGGAAAACATAGATTTCATTTCTATTGCTAAAAAGTCAAAAACATCCTGCCTTAAGAAACCGAATAACTTTTGCGGAAAAATAATCTGCTAGCTCTAGAAAGTGGCCAGTATTGTACTGACGCATTGCTTTGCCATATAAACGTAAAATTTCAATAAATGAGATGCAGAAAACTCACAATAGCGTTTGCATGCATTGTGCCCCTATTTTTGAGAACATCGACTTAGAAGCAGCAGTTTACATAGGCAAAACAATGGCGGCCCTCACCGACCACCGTTATTATACAGGATCAAAACACACGCAGATACACTTGGCCGAAACGCGTTGGGGAAAGAATCGCAAACCAAAATTTGAAAATTCAATTTTCAGTAAATAAACCCTCGCGACCGAAGACATTTTGGGAGACAAACTTCAGAATAATTTATAGGTTATAAATACTCGCCCCCTCACCACCTTCCTCCTTTTCTCTCTGTTCCGCATGTGCGACTTTCAGAAAACGCGACTTGTTTGAAACGACATGGGAAGCCCCTTTGGGCTGTTGAACTGCAGTTATCAGCGAACAGGACCTTCTTGCACTCCTTTCCCAGCATTTCTCGTCCTAAAGTACACTAAACGCTTGGTGTATTTAGATCTTATAAAAGAATCTTTTATATACTCGTCGCTTGCGACCTCTCCCTCCCCCTACCCCACACCCTCCGGGCCATTTCGACCATTAAGGCCTGAGTACCGCAGCCCGGTCGTTTCAGCCCTAAATGCAAAACAGATAACCCGCAATTTCGAGCCCTTCCTCGGGGGCATAAGCGTGTATGCACTTGCATATTTTCACGGCTTTTGTCATCTGAATTCTATTTTTTTTTAAATCTGGATATTCGCACTTGAACTATTTTTACATCGTCATGAACATTTCACGCTATTGTGAATGTTGAAACCTTTTAAAATTGCCCCTCGATCGGAGAAGGCATGGTGGTTCGTTTGTAAGCCTATGTCGTCACAACATTACCGGCAATATTGTTGTAAGGAACTCCTATATGAGGTCTGCGTTGATAGTAACAAAGTGGCAATGGTCGTACTTGTAGGTCTTATTATGACCATAAAATATAGCCATGGTCACCTTAATCATTATTCATTTATGCGTTCATTGCCGCTTGGTATTTATTCGTCTTTCATGCGTATCGAAATCCAGGCGCCATAGAAACTATATAAAATGTGATTAAGAAAAATAAATTTTTTTCACCTTATACCACATTCATTAAGAACAGAGCGGGTTGGAGTGAGCGTCGACTGTAGTAGGGCAATACAGAGGTAAGGTCGTTAATAATTTGAGGTTTCACAGATTATTAACGCATTTTGTATTTTTCTAGCACATACTGTTCTCTTCTGCAGACAAATAAAAAGAAAAACAGCCCGCACTAGGAAGAAGTGGAGCTTGCATGACAGCTATCTTGTGATATGTTTAAGCGGGTTATGTGATGCTATGAAGTGTGCTCTGCCGATCTTGTCAAACATGGCAAGATAAGAAAAAAAATACAGGCAAATTAAAAAGCCGTCAACGCGTGGCAGACTATCTGTACAGTCGTTCCGCAGTTTTCAAAGTCATGCCTACTGTCACCCGTTAATAATTATGGGGGTATTATTAACGATGCGCCCTTAACGGTGCGCACACTCCCAGACACCCTTAGAGTGAGTGGGGGTAGCTGTTCCGGTCGCAAAGGAGATGCCCTCGACTTGCGTGGCAAGCTCAGCCGGAATTTAACTACCTTGTAGTGACAGAAGGGGGTGGTCGTTTGGTGCCCAGCTGTCGCCGGTTCAAACCAGAGTAAGGATCGGAGTCAGAAGTAACAAAGAAACAATTTATGCACAGCAAGAGACGATACAGAGGAATACACAAGGTCACTTGAAATACAACAGACGAGAGGTTCACAGAATAACAAACGCTAAGCATGTAATTACACAGGTATTCAATAACACAGGCTTTACAACATATGAAACACGAGAGAGTACATAAACAAACACCAAATTGTTCACCGGGCACTGTTGCAGTCCGACGCCTCAAGAGTCACGATGTGGCCGCCATACGAGACGAGCGCCGCTCCCTTGAAAGTCCGTGGGCTTGCCAGCAGCGGGTGATCCCCGGGAGTCCAGCCGAAGCACAGGCGAATACGTCGCAAAACACGGACGAACTGACTGACTGACTGACTCATCAAGCGGCGCGGTCTCTTTAAATAGGGCGCGCCGCGTCTGTTTGTTAGCACGCGCCAAAGCTAGCGCGCGCACACACATAACTTCGCTGGTTATAGCTCCCTCTTCTCCTACAGTCGAGCCGTGCGTCGTCATTGGCCAGGTCCCACAGAACTTTCTCGAAGGGCCTGGCACATTCCAGGCCGATGAACCACCGTCCTCCCCGGGCAATGGGAAAGAGGGTCACGGCAGCGCGTACAAAGGTAGGCGCTCTCCCGCGCGGGGAAGGGGCTTTTCTCTCCATGCTCTCCACGCGACGCCGCGCGCGCCTAGCGCTGTACCGGCTTGATGAAAATGGGCGCCGATTTCGTGACACCTACATATGCACATATTAAACAAAAACATACGCAACCACGCGAGTTAAAAAAAAAAAAAAAGATGAGCTCAAAGTGCTAATGTCGTAGTTATATATGAACGCTAACAACCAAAGCTATGCAGTCGTGGTATGTAAATTTTATCCCCCACCACCACTAGCATGCTGCTAGCGCTCTATGGCTAAGAAAACCATGCAGCCTGCTTATTTTTGCAAAAGGCAGTATTCTGCCGCTTCATGAACTGGGATACAAAGTCTCATGTTTCAGTCCTCTCTTTTAACCAGTATAGTGTATTCATGCAGGTCTCTCCAGGGGAAAAAAAAAGGAACAACTACAGAGCCGTGTCAAAAATACGACCTATTAATCGACTGTACTGTCGTATTATCAGACTCTTCTGTCGTTATGTAGTAGATTTTAAAAGTTGTGTAGCCGTTTTGTAGTACTTTTCTGTACTCTGCAATTCTGCTGCGATTTTGGTTTTTTTTTTTTTTTTTTTGTAACCACAAAAATGTTTAGAATTACTGCAAAAATTTTGTGTC
>JAJIZL010017330.1:283815-336695 GCA_023969395.1 Amblyomma maculatum | reverse complement strand
GTCCCAGAATCGTGTGTGTGTGTGTGTGTGTGTGTGTGTGTGTGTGTGTGTGTGTGTGTGTGTGTGTGTGTGTAATGTCAAACACGCATTAGCTGCAGCTGAAAAACTTGGACTGAACATAACTAATTTAGTGATAGTGACCACACAACTTTCTTCCACATCATTAATCCAGGCGAGCGCTAAGAATGGATTCCGGGGGCGGCGGCGCTTGGAAGCCGCCAGCATCCAGATAACAGCAATGGTTGCTTGCTCAAAGGCTACTGCCCCTAGCGGCCGTTTATATCCGCGGTTGCTCCTAGAGCCGGGCGCTTGAAATGAACGCGCAGGCACAAACAAAGCCTGCACACCGGGCAGGCTATTGTGTGTATAAATACACAGTGTCGTGCAAATGGGGAAGAGCCGCGATAAGCGTGTCTTTGGTTGCAAGCAGCAGTGTTTGCCGGCAAGTTTACGCACACGAGGATGTTGTGTGTGTCCACAACGTGGTGTAGTTCGCAGTCTTCCTATCTATATTGACAGCTTGCGTGTCTTAGTCAACTTCATGCTTCGGGTAGCAGTTAATGTGCAGCATAGAAGCCTGGCAATTGTGTTAAGCTGCGCAGAGGCAAAAAAGAAGGGCAAGATATATTTTGCATCGTCATTGCTCATATTTGTTGTGGAATCAACAGACGAGCTGCGTCGTCCTTATGTTCCTCATCAGAGACTGAGCCGCATTGTTGTTGGTGCCGATGCCGATGTAACGGAGCGAAAATAGTCTAGAGCCACGAGAGACACACGAGTCAAAGAGAATTTCTCAGAGGAAGAGAAAGAAGCAAGAGCCCCGAGCTCTGCGCTGCTGGTTTCTTTCCTTCTGAGAAATTCTCTTTCTCAGAGTGCTTTGTATCTGCAGATACATCATAAAAGTATCTTTCAAATTTTTGCCTCAATATATAGCAAAAGCGCGTAAATATGCGCGCTCAAATTACGCATTAAGGAGTATTGTAAATGTCCTTAGATTTTTTCGTTCTAGTCTAGAAATATTGGCTTCTGTTTTTTTTTATAGTTCTATACATTGTTCATACTAGTACAAATAACGCGCGCGCGCGCCACAGACAGAGAAAGAGAGAGAGAGAGAGAGAACCTTATTTAGTTGATCATATTTGAGGGGTTTATAACCTACAAAACTATTAATCAGGACAGGATCCTTTGGGAACTGTTAGATGCCTGGACTTGATAATTTCTGTTTGCTCGTCTGGGTTCTAGCTGAGCATCAAAGCCTCCCATGTATCTTCATTTCAAATGCTTCTGGTATTTTGTTCCAAGTGTGTATATGTCTATATCATGTGCATCATATCCGGCTTAGTCCGTAGTGTCTCGATATTTCGTTGTATCCAATCAAACTATATTTGTTCGAGATGTGGCGGCATGAGCAGGGTGGGAGTCGGCTCGAAAAGTGAGACCTCGCACCAATTCATATGTCCCTCTTTTCCTGCCCAAGCCTGACGCGCGAGGACCCAACAAAGAGAATGTGGCCCTTGATTTGGTTTTTATCCAAGATTCTTACTGCCTCTGTAGAGACGAGACTGCAGTTGTAATTGTTAACCAGCGCCTTTTGAGTCGCTTACTTTGACCTCGGCATGTTTCGAGGCGCGCTTAAAACGAAGCAGAATTTTTTACGCAATAATAAAACAAATTGCGCTGTGAATCTGTAGCAATCCGGATCTTTTAGTAACGGATGGTGTGTAGCTCGATATGAGAAGTAGTTAGGGATGGTCGCGTCCATCGAAACTGTTTTCACTGTTTATGGGTTTATTGCAATCAAATGTAGCACTGAAACTGTAGTTATCCGCACATTTCCCAACAGCAATCAGTTTTAAGTTGTTATATGGCAGCTGATATGTTGCGACAATTCGTATCTCCGCTTAGTCTTACCCGTGTTATAACTGATATTAAAATGAAGAGCCAAGTTTTGACCGAAGCATATTTGTACAACTCTGTTCTGTACCAATGAACAATTAGTTTTGTGTTCAAATGAACGAATATTCAAATAACTTTTATTTTTCCAAACTTGCAATCACTAGAAAATAGTGCTTGTATAATTATTTCGAAAACTCTTGCGAGTACGCATTAAAAACGTTAGAGTTGATTTGCACTATGCGATGTCTCAAAACATGTCTATAAACTAAGAAATTAGTACATATACTAATAAACGCCAAAAGGATGAATGACAGCAGCAGTGCGTCAAAGTTATGCTGAGAAAATCTATTCAGGTTCATCTTGAGATACTTTTGTCAAACAGTCCACAATTCAAGAAAACTGGGCAGCAAACCCTAGGCGTAAATTGGCCTGCTTTCCTCAGTGTCAGATGGGAATGGAAATCTGCGCTGGAAATCTGCACTGGCGCTTTCTGCTGAAAGGATGATAATACTGTATATATTAGCTTTTGTGCAGAACTGGCTCTTTCGCTGCCGTCATTATTTACAGACTTCTTCTTTCAGGACACCTTGAAGTTTGAGGAAAGAAGGAAATGTTCTTGGTGGTACTGAACAGGCATGATTTCTTGGTGGCTTTGGAAGCAGATAAATTCGCAATTGCCGGCGGCGTGGTGTCTCATTAGCCCGTCTCGAAGGAGATTTACGGTCATATTTGGGTCTTCCAGACGTAAGACTGCAAAAGGAGGCTAGAGAGCAAACCTCACAATGAGGACGAATAGACTGATTATAATATCGATTTAGACTGATAGCGACGAACAGCACGAGTAATAATAGCGTGGTTTGTGCAGTCAACGAGTGTCTGTTAAATATACTTTCTTGGCCTCGGGATTAGCTTGATCGGCTCGATGTAAAAGTGGTGTCATGTCTTCGATAAACATGGTAACACTTTCATTTGGCTGCTGACAACTGGAATGCAGAGCGAGTTCAGTCTTTTCTTTTCTCTCGTTGGTGACAAATGCCGCCGATAACTCTCAGCGAAAGACTTCGCAATTAGTAAAAGAAGTTTCATGGTTCACGTGCCACGAATTTGTCAAATCTGGCAGTGCGAAGTTGATGTTTTCTAGTTTGTGCTTAACATCTCACTGGTTTGAGCTCGCCACACGGCCGAAGCTGGACAACCAATATCCAGCATATTCGAATCTGTCAACGTGCAGGAGCAATGTTGAGCAAGGTGTGCGAAGGGTAATGGAGGGGTAGTTCCAGAGTGCTGTGGCTGCCCGTAGTAGATGTCAAGGCCCTTACAAGTGTTTCCAAGCCGCTGAACTCGGAGTGTAGGCTTCGCAGGTGGCGGCTCGCCTTGTGTACTGGTGTGTCCACACACGGATAACTTTCTTCAAAAGTGCCTTCAAAGTCAACGTACATGGGATGATGCCCGCATGGCTCCACCAAATATGTCGCTGTCGCCGACAAAGATTCGCCGAAGCCATGCTAGGTTTACTCCGTGGTCCAACGACGCGCTAAAGGTGGCACCGAAACCGTGAGAAGGGGCACTGGCTACCAGCGTAAATAAGGCGGAGCCAAATATGAAGAAATGCACTCTGGCGTGATGGCGCCACGAGAACGGTTAGAAATACAGCAATATGTAGGGTGTTTCTTCACATGATGCGGTAGCTTACGGCTCCATACTATTCAGTATGTATGTGATAATAGTGACACAGATTAAAGTATTAGTAAATAAAAGATTAGCTTACTGGATATAGTGTATAAGAATTAGTAAGGGTAGCGGCAGGCGGAAGTGAAGAAGATTGTACCATCATACCCTTAAAGTAGGAACTTAAGCGGCCCACAGTAAGTGTTCGATCACCCTAGTATTCAATGCTAAGTGCACTTAGTTTGGTTTGATTCGGTTTAGGTTTAAGCGGTTTAACTTCACTAAGCGACTCAGGCTATGAGAGCCGTCATAGTGGTGGTATTCTGAAATTTAGACACCTTGGGGATCTTTAATGTACGTTGGTATCGCACAGTACACGGGCGCCTTGCCCTTGGCGTCTAACGAAAAGCTTTCGCCGCAGCCGACATTAGGTACTGCGTCCTTGGTTCCAGCAGTCGAGCGCAGTAACCGCTTAGCCACCGCGGCTGGGCGTCAAATACACCCCTTTGATAAAAACATCGCTACAAAGAGAAAACGCTTCTGCTGTCAGTCTAAAAGCAGCGAGAACCGTTCGACTTAATTTTCTCTACATTTCGTCGAACTCGTTTCGACTTTATACGCCAATCAAGAGAGGCAAGACTGCTGAAGCTCACCTGTTGCATCTCGGGTGGGGAGTCGATCAGACAACGTAATTGCCGAAAACGTAGCAAATATGCTACTTTATCCGTTTTACTGTAGCGTATTAGCAACCCACATTATGCGCGGATGTATTTGACCCTTGCTATCAGTTTGATCGGGGCTGTTTCGACGATCTAGTGGTATATGCATACAGGAGCAACAACTGTTCTCATTTTATAAGCATTTCCTGAAACAAACCGCTCACAGGATCAGCTCCTGCACCGATTCCAATCACTTCTTAATGCCTGCCATTTAACGTTTTAGCAAATGATATGTAGGCTGTCGATTTATGCTTCCAATGCTGTTGAGTTTTTCACTGGTGCTGGCCGGCGATGTGATCCAAAGACGACAGACACAATCGCATCTACCGATTTCATGGCAAGATTGGTGGGCCGAAATTTTTAAACCATTCGTACTTTCATGGTCATCTATAATCACTATATTACTATTTATACTATTTTGGCACACCCAGAGAGTGATAAGTAAAACACCCATTAATATTGTCATTACGTGCATCCACTGCAAAAATGACACTTTCACGTGGTCCGGTTTCGCCCGTTAATAAGTCTAGCTTTTCACCAAGCGAAATTAACCTTCGTGAGGTTCAGTAAGATTTGTCGAGCCGATTCTGACTAAAAACGAAGGCAAAACATCCTTAAATAGTGACTTCTAATGCACTCCAGCCAGTTACCAGCTTTCGAAAAAGTGTTCTGACCATCGGGTCCGTGGCCGAAGCTCTTGAAGATACACCAAGTCGACCATAGGTGCAAAATGCTGCGTATACTTGTTACTATAAAAAGAAAAGTCTGCATTTAGTTGTTTCTGTCATCAAGAAAGAAGTTGTCCAATTGTTTATTGCAACATTTAATTTTCAAGTGAGCGCTAGCGGCCACCACTGCGTCGCTGTAAGTTCCCGCCGCATGAGAGGTGTCGGTCGAGATGTAGGCCCTCTCATGTGCGCTTCTCTCAGGTGGTATATATGGTCGGAGAGTGGACGCCACATCTTCAGGTTTTTTTTAAGAACAAACTTTATTGATTTCAAAACGCCACCGACAATGCCATGTAAACATCACGTCTGTGAAACCTCGACTAACACACTTGGTTAAATAAATAAAGCGTGCTAGTGGTATAGAAAAAAGCGGGTATATCGCGAACGCGTCCCAGCGCATGACGAAGGTAGAACACCGCAGACGAGAAATGAGACAGTGCAGCCCATAATTTGAAGACGCGTAATGCCCTTCCGGCCTTTCAAATTCGCGTCCGTAGTGTGTACCGTGTTGTTGTATAGATGGGAAAAGAATGCGAACGCGGATTTATGAAGCCAAGTTGTTGATAGCAGCAACCTCTATTTGTAACACCTTCTCATTAGATTGAACTCCAGGTAGTCAGCACAACTGATGGTAAATGATAATGCGCATTCCCGCCCTGTTTCCTAGTTTCTGAGAACGTCATTTCGTGTCTATAAGTAAGTACAGCATATTGTTCCTCATTTATTTAATATATATATATAAAAAAACAGTACATATACCTTCCAGCATATCTTTTAGAACGCACAGTATGCTAGGTAAACAATATAGTCTCCATTTTAAATCAGTCTAGCTGACTCGTACCAGATAATGAGTTTACCTTTGTCCGCTGTAAATGCGGCCGCTATTCCAGAAGTTATATTGAGGGTTCAAAACTACATGGCAGTAATATTATCACGGCTTCTATTGAATACTTGGAAAGCAAATAAAATGGGATGATTATAAAGCTTCTGCTGAAGTGAAATAAGTTTCTTGGTCCTTTCCTCTGGTACATATGCTGACACGGACGACAAAATGGTACACCGTTGCGGAGTTGGCTGAAAGCTTGCTGAAGCAGCAGTGCCCACTTCAAGAGGGCTTTACTTGTGTACAGCAACAGCATGCGCTTCTTCTGTCCCCTTAACCAATCCTGGCTGCGCTTTTCTCCAAGGCGTGTTAAATAAATCGTTTGTTTAAAACTAGGCAGTACATTTGTTCAACCTGCTGTTCGTAACTTCTATTTCACTAAAGAATATCATCTTCTAAGTTCTTTTCAAACGAGTGCTTCAAAGGAAACGGGATAGAAATCGCGCAGAAGACACGAATAGAGCCCACTTTTATGCACACCAAATGTTTTCAGGCTTGACAACGACCTATTCTAGGGAAGGAAACAGGAAATAACTGCTGCTGAGAAGCATATTTACAGCACGCTGCAAGCACTAGGTCACCGACAATCACCGAACTGTCGCCAATCCTGTCATCAAGTAGCACAGTGAACCATTCTTTATTACTGCAGAAAGAGTTAGAAAAAGTACAGGCTCAACACAAAACGAAATACTTGTAATAGTTTCACAATATTTTAGCGGTTGCGTTCAGTTTGAGCTACCTTGGTCAACCAGGTGAAATTTCATATCGCCTCGTAAATCTGCGGTTTAAATCGGGTACCATTGTTTTTTCCAGGAGCGAACAATGACACCCCGTAGGAGATACGCATACAACCAACGCCTCTTTCAATCCACGAGAAATATTTTTTTTACACGCAACACTAGATTAATGTGCTTGCAGACAGATGAACGAGAATTTCCCTCGATGTGACTCGTAGAGTTAAAGGTTTGAAGCAATTTTGAGAAGAGTTATTTAAACCTCGCATTAGTGTGCAAATAATACTGGATCCTGTCGGTGGCCCTTGACGCCAGTGTTAGTATTACTCGAAAAACCAAAGTTAGGCAGTAATTTAGGCTAATTGAAAGTTGACATCAGCAGTGGCTTTGCCCAGTTTCTAATGGGTGGCAGACAGCTTCAAATCGCCAATCAATTCATTTTAATGACACACAAATGCTTTCGAACTTTACAGTATAATGTACCAGAAATTGTCACCTTGAGGAATAAGATGAGCGATGCTTATAAAGATGGCGATGTGGACTTGGATTGGGATCCTTAACGTATTCTCCAAAAAGCAAGGCACTCAGACATTGTTCGTCGGGTTTTAGTACACACCCGAAATATGGTATTATGCTTACGATTTTTCTCCAGCCGGTATTAGTAACTGCTTCGACCACTCTACTTCGAACGCTGTTCTTCCTTCATATTTTGCGCACATTGAAGTACAGGCTAGCGATTGGCACTCGCCTCCGTTAGAAAAGGTCATAACATAGACAGCGTTGCACGACTGCTGAAATGCGGCTTAAAACTGAACTTGCGTTTCTTCTAAAATGGCTAAACAAAAACTGTTCCTTCCGTTTACGTTCTTTAGCGCAGCTCGTATTGCTCTGCATTCATTTCTTGGCAGTGGCACGTTTAATATTTCAAATACTAAGTACTTGTTACTGTAAGCTACCTAATGCTGTTTCAAAGCCTTGTCCGATATGCGGCGCTAGTAGGATAAACCAGTGCACACAAACATACAGCATATATGTACACATTGCCCCTCCTGTTTCACACAACTCCGGTAGCACCCAGTAGAAAACAAGCAATTGAAAAGTAGGGTTTCTGGTTGTCATTTTTTCTGAACTCTTCCGAGATCCCTTTAATGCTCTAAATTTTACAACTTATAGGCAAATGACTCAAAAACATCAATAGCGCTGGTTTTCAAATCTGCCCTGAATATGGTACAGGTTTCTTTAAGCGTTAATAGAATCTATAAGCCGACTACTGCGCGTTACGCGAGTGTACACAACCAATGGAGCCCACAGTCTGGTTGAAAGCAAGATAGAAGAAAATTCACATGTTTTTCGGAAACATTTCGAATGACCAGCTTGCTTCCATGCAGTCATCATGTAATGTTTCTGACATCATAGGATCTTCGCAAGTATCCTGGCCTTTGTCTGGTGATGTTCTTATATATCGTGTATATATTAATTGGCTTGCAAAATCTCCAAATACACTATATGGACACATGTAATTACTGTTAAATTCCATGTCAGTGACAAAGAAAACGCACGGAATTGTTTTATAACCTTTAAAAAATTTGCACGAAATTACTAAACTATATAAGGAAAAACGACGAGAAGGAGCATTGATTTTAAAACTCTGTGGTGAGCAATATATGTTTATATTGCGGACTGTAACGCTTGAAAACACAGGGACAGCACGAACGCTACACCTCATGCGCTATATATATACATGCTGTTCGGTGGAAACGAGTTACTTACAAGTGCGAAAAGGCCATCTCTATCAGACTGGTCAGTAGCAGCCATGCTCGCTCCATCCATCACCAGCGATCAACATTTGTAAACTTTGCGTACAAAGTGCGTGGATACTTCCACGAACAGGTCAGAATAAACGTGTTGGACGCTTAGTGCGCGTCCTTGTCTCTGCCTTGTGCCTTATACAGTTTTTCTGCTCTACGTCGATTTCCTGTAATGGCGTACCAGAGCCCTTCGCCATATGTTGCCGCTTCAGTACGGCAGGTAGAGAAAGCTGGAAAGGCTCATAAAAATTTGATCCCCAACAGCCGCTTCACTGTACATCCTTTGATACAATCTCAAGGGTATGCCGCAAGCCCAGATGCATTTGTGAAAACGAGATCACTGGCGGCATTTTAAAGAATGAGGATTTCATATGAAATTTAGGTATCATGACAGATTGTGTGTCATTTGGTTGGCGAAGGGGGTAATGGCGTTTATTTTTTTCATCTGAGGATTTATATATACACCCTCCCTAAATATCTGGCGTAAAGCGCATTGATCAGGGAGCATTAACCAGACACTACGCAACAAAAAGAGCCCCGTTGTACTTTCACACTGCTTTTTCAAACGCCTTTTCATCATTTAAGCTTTTTAACAGCGCCAAATGGCAACGACCGGTTCATATAATTAGAACACTTTTTGGGGTGTGAGGAGTAGCTAAAAACGCGCTAGAATGTAATCTTGCGACAGTAATGAGCGTTTAAATGGAGAGTAATATATCATGCTGTGAATGAGTTTCGTTTATCACGCCGAATCTTAATCTGTGACAGAAGCATGTACACAATACTCGATCACGAGCATTCAGGTTGTTCAAAGCTTCATTCATAACATTCCCGAAGCACTTTCTTGTACAAACTAGACGCGACAGTTAACAAAGCACAGGAACAAACACGCTGAAAGAAACATGTGTTATTGACAAGCTCAGGAAACTCAATGACACTAAATGAATTAACTACGCCTGTACAGCTCATCTGACAAGGCGACGTACTTTACACCTCCCTTCATCAAATCCGGTGCTCTCCACCTTTCCTTTCACTAAATCACTTTCTCTCAAACCCGGTGCCAACTAACCCACGCTCCCTAAACGTGACAGGACGTTAGTCAGCTGAGTTAGCCAGGCGTCAAAGAGAAGTGGTAACTTCCTCGATGACGTCCACCGAGGGCCTCTGCAGTCTTCGCGGTGACGCCCTGGGTGCAGGTTCGCCGTTTATCTGAACAGGCATGAGTCTCATGCAGCTGGGACACTGGTCGTACTTGTACGGAAGAATAATCGAAGCGCGGCGGACTCCACGCATGCGGCGCTCCAGGGTTTCCTGGGTTTTGTTCAGGTTGTTCTCGTACTCGCTGAGCATGAGATACTTCTCCTCTTTGTTGCATGATGTGATGCAGTCGTCGATGAAGTCTTCGAAGAAATTGTCCATGATGGCCTCCTCGGAAATGCAGGTCAGTTCTTGGCGGCGCAGGTCGGCGTAGTTACTAAAGGTGAAGCTGCGTTGCTGAAGCCTCGCCTCACGACATAGCGAGTCCTGGAAGGAGGATCGGCGGGAAGACGAAGCAGCCGCGCCACCTTCGGCTGCTGAAGCAGCCGGAACATCTGAACACCGACGGCAGTCAGCCTGTTGCTGTCTGCGTCGTGCGCGCTTCTTGTGCAGGTCGATGAAGAAAAGGGAGAGTGCACCCGCAAAGCAGAACGCGGAGGCCATGTAGAATCCCGTGCGACCGCCGAACTGGTCGTTGAGGAGTCCCGCCAGCGGGACGCCGACAAGCACGGGGAGCGACTGGGACCACTGGACGAAGCTCCAGGCCTTAGCGAAGTTCCGCGCACGGACTTTCTCCAAGGTGTACATCTTTAGTGCGTACTGGTATCCGCCCAGAAAGATGCCGTATATCCACACGAAGAGGAGATAGCCGTGGTACTGGTGCAGAGCCGTGAAGGCCAGCAGGGAGGCGCTTATCATGAAGGCGGCTGCCTGGCACAAGTATTGGCGCGCAATCAGGCACTGTACACTGTTCTTGATGACGATGAGACCGAATGCAGCGCTGCCCAATGCGCAAGCGAGGCCCAGGAAGACCTGAAGAAGCAGCAATGATGACCGCTCCAGCCCCTCTTGCTCGGCCAAGTTCATCTGAAACAAAACATATTACAATGTCATTTATTTCGGGCTGCATGTTCTCTGTGATTGGGGCGGGACGAAAGAGTATGCCGGTTCCACAGTTTGTCAAAACGTTCAACTGTCCATTTCTTCATTAATTTACCTTTTCACAGCGTTGCGCGTGTAACACCTATTCCTCGCTAGCATTTCTGCAACGCATCAGTCTTGTCCATTACCTTAGACAAGTTTTTGCGCGCACTTGTGCTCTGCTTACGTTATAACAAATTGCTCATTATTTATAATTATATATTTCGAAATGCCTTAATACATTTCTGTTACGTATATCTCACGAATAAAACTAAGTTTTGTAATCGACTAAAGACTACGCTGTTACTATACGTGGGGCCTTGAAACTGCAGACAGAGACGGTAAATGTACAATTGAATGATAGGCGGCCATGAAGTCGGTGAAACTCAAAATATATGTGGAATGCGCTCATCCTTCTGTTGGGAATTGTCATGGAAGCGCTCACCAACAGCACCAGGGGCGTGGTGGCTCCGAAAGCGGCGAGCGCCGTGCCTGCGACTAGGATCTGGACGGTGCGGGATCGCAGTACGGCGTAGTCAATGAAAGGAGGACGATCGGCCGCCTGGGCTGCGCGATCCTTGGCCTTGGACCGCCGCTGCATACTCTTCAGATGCAGGATGGCGCGCCTCTGCGGGTGGTAGAGCGACGCTGGCCGGTAGAACACTCCCAGCACGAACAGCACCAGCACGGTGCCCGTCAGTGCCTGCAGACCCAGCCTCCAGCCCACGACCCTGGCAGGAGGAAAAGGAAACGTCCGAATACGTCATGCTTGTTCTCGATAACGAGGGTGGTGTACGATGTGTCGCTAACCCTAATGCTTTCGCCAACGAGCGTTATTTGAATGTACCACCTTTCCGTTGCAGCTAACAAAAGGCCGGAGACTCAGGTTCGCCTGTTTCCCCTGACATTGTGCACGCCACTAAAGTCCATCCTCCATTAAAGTTTTGCTGTGCGTCAACGCACTATAGGTGTGCTGCTAATGCACTGTTGGACAGAATGCCTCTGTTCTAAATATTCTGTTAACCGCTGACACTTTTATAGGCCAAGCTCAAAAGAGAGTAAACGTTAAATGTGATTTGAATAGTCTCATGTGTGAACCAATGCAGGCTGTAAAGATATGAATCGAGATCACATCGAGATTAGCTGCGCCTGAATTGAGCGAAATGTGCTGTTGATATTGGAATGAATTGGCACGGCGCATCATCATCATCATCATCGTCATGAGCCTGGCTATGCCTACTGTAAGACAAAGGCCTCTCCCAAATCCTCAAACTGACCCGGTCATGTCCTAGCTGAATCCACTTGACCCATGCAAACTTCTTAATCTCATCCACCGACCTGACTTTCTGCCTCTCTCTGCTACACTTGCCTTGCCCTAGAATCATATTTGTTAATTTAGTGACATTGGTTATCCTCTCGTCCCACTACATGTCCACTAAAATGTCAATAGCTGTGATTTACACCAGGGTGTCACTAACTGAAGTTTTTTCTCTGACCCACTCTGCACGCTTCCTATCTCTTAATGTTACACATAACATTTTTTGTTCTATAGCCCTCTGCGTTTTCTTTAACTTAAACAAACCCGTTTCGTTAGCCTCACCGTTTCAGCTCTATAGGTGGGCACTGGTAAGATGCAACTGTTACATACTTTCCTCTTGAGCGATACCAGCACGGGGCGTACAATGACTGAAAAATAGACTATACCAGTATCAAGTTTCTGTGCTGACATACATAGAGCGCGCCCAGAATTTCCGGCACGCGACAAGAAAACGTCGCTAGTGAAGAAGCCGACGTTGGGTTCACTTTTGTCGTGAGGGGAAAACTTGCAATGTTAATGTAAAGAAAAAAACAATATTTCAACAAGAGTTGTTGTCGGGCTATTTGGCTGGAATCTTGTAATGCCACGAAATGTTCTGCTCAAAAAAGACGACACAGACAGTAAACACACCAAAAGACAAGCGCTCGTCCTGTCGCGTCTAGTGTCTTTGTGTCGTCTTGTTTTGCGCATAACCTTTCATGGCATTGCAAAAAAAAAAAAAAAATTCTAGCTACGCTTTCTTGCGTCGCACATGAGTATCGATGAATACTACGTGTGTCAAACTGTGTTTAAGAGTATTCTACTGATAAGTACATGTGGTGGCATGGAGTGTTTTCTTCTTAATAGATACTGAGTATATGCGTCGACATACGCGTCGTTCTTTTCCATGTCGCGTTTTGAACGAATTTCGGCAAAGCTGTGGAAAAAAAAAAAAAACACATGCTCAGGTTATTTCTCAACTATCCTCACTTTTGATATACCACAACTAACCTCGCTTCTTTACATATTGTTACAAGGTAGCAGCTGGGCCCATAGTTGTGTTGCCCGCCCTCTTTATATTTCTTCGCATTCTTCAAGCTGGCCCAGAAGGTCGATTACGACCAGAATACGCCTTGCGTTCCAGTTTCAGTTGAGAACATTTATCATGCCCTCTCCTTCTATTCCTCCTCAGAATCTCTAGGGATGGGCGTCAACAGCTACCCCACGCCCCAAGGCTATGAATGCAATGATTTGTTGTTAGTGACAATTAACTTAAGGAGCGCGAAGTGGCTACTAGAGGGAAACGGAGAAACAGAGGAGAGACCAAGCGGGGAGAAAACGCAAGAGCGAATGACTGGTAGATACCAATCTGATCAATGCATCCATCCTACGCACTCAGCACTCCTAGCGAGGGGCGTTCATCTCCGCCGCACATCCACACTCCTAAGGAGGAGGAGATCTTATCAAATTGACCCCGGTCTCAGTCCGTCCAGGCGGCCGGCTGTTGGGCAAGTACGGTGGCACGTTCGTGATGAATCGAACATGCGTAACGGCAGAAGCCGCCGCCTCTTAGCCGTGATTACGCTTCTTTCTTCGGTCTTCTCGCTCAGTCGTTGATCACGATGCTTCGGAAGCCAGCATTGGGGGCTGTACTAATTCGGTGCGTAGAGCAACACACGCTTGGGCGTCTGCAAAAACATTTTAACTATTGTTATATCCGCGCAACGCTTATCAAGCTTGCTGCCACCTTGATACTGTGTGCCGCCATAATAATGTGTGCCGCTTGCCTACTGTGTGCCGCTATTTGATGTACACAGTAAGGTTCATGTGTGCGACTGTATCGCTAGCCAACAGCATGCCTCAGTTGCACCCAGGCTTCCTTTCCTCCTGCCTTCCTTTCTTTTATAAAACGAAGTCACTGAATCCTTGTTGTCTGATGTTCGTGTTGCTGTCCGAATAAAGTCTTGCCTTCTCGGTGTCTCTGAATAACAGCTATAGGCGCCAGGCAAGTAGCATTTGTTTTTTAATATTGGTTTAAGTCTTTAATCAATATTCCTGTGCAGCTTGTGAAACCAATGGGTGGATTTATATTCATGACTAACGTGTGAAAACAGTATAAGTGTTATGTTCTGAAAAAGTTTACACAGTGCATAATGACAACACTTTTACTTTAGGCAGTAACTGTACACGTCGGAGTTGTGCTTGCAGAAAGAGAGTAAAAATGGATATGTGCAAAGCGTTTCGGAGAACTACTTCCGAGGTTCAACCTGGGCAGCATCATATGCATTAAAATTCGCTTATAAACTCACGCTCTTTCGTTGATGAGATTAGACTCGTTAAGCCAAGGAGTATGTCTTCGATCCAGGATGTATTAGTATAAGGAGGCTGTAAGAAGGCATGGGGAGGCTGTAGAGCGAGTGAAATAAAGTGACCCTGTTATACGGGAACTCTTCTCGGAGCAATAAACCGCCTCTTCTTGCCCTTTTTATGCATAAGATTTAAATGGATGGCATGTAATTAATGCAAACCATGAATCAGTTTCGTCAGACTATAAACGTCGTACGACTCCCGCTGGGCTCCCTGACTAACTGCAACGGCAGCAAGGGCATATGGAGCAATTAAAGTGCCGAAAATTTGGGGTGACCCCCATGGCACTCCGAAGAAAATATTTTATTTCTCCTCCCGTTGTTAATTATGAACAGCAAACCTACTTACCACGATACACGCATGCCGTAATATTAATGAGACCATCAAAGCAGAAAGCTCTGCGTCCTTAACATATGCACGTTGGTTAATATGTGCTCAACAAAGTTTTTTAACCAATAGTACTTCGTGTCTGCACCGGCAGATCATTGTCAAATTATCTTTATAGACTTGGCGCCTGCTAGATCGCCGCCATCGCGTCCCGCCAAGCTATCCACTAAGTGCCCCCTCTATGTTCCCCTGTTCTATTTGTACCGCCGGCCTAACAAAACTTCAGCATTGTCCTTAGTGGCAATTCTAGATCAAGTTAGCCTATGGGTAACTATGCAACAGCGCTTGTGACACATCCTTAGCAAAGTTATCAATGGAGACAAGGTCTCTACATATGCTGGCAGAACCGTTACGATGCGGGCTGTACCGATCTTTTAAATTTAAGCGCATCGATTTCGAGAAAATGGCGAAAATGTCAAGGTGTGTCCCGTCTACAAGTTAAAGAGAGGCGTTTAGCGTTATGGCCATAATTACTCGGTGGATAAGGCTCGTGGTAACTATAAGGTATGCATTACACTAGCGTTAATCTAGCGTGATACTAGAAGCGCGCATTCCATACGCTAGTCACGCACGCAAGAACTTCTATATACACAGACACACACGAACGTGAGCCCGCACACTCAAACTGCAACCGAGACGTGCTGGGTGTGGCGATCTGCACAGCCAGTGCTTGGATACGCATATGAATGACATTTAGAAGTAATTATGCCCATTACGATGACAACTATGGGCGCAAGAGCAGCTACGCCTGAAGCACTAAGGCGCCCACGAAACTTCGCCTCTCGCTTGTTTTCATCGCCCACTCCTAATAGCTTCACAACTGTACGTGAGATCTTATCGATAACATTCGTCGAAACGCAATGTTTCACGGGATAATGCTAGCGTGAACACGTAATTTGTGGACCACCGCCTCCTGCGCCTGATTTGCGTCCTGCAGGGGGTCGTCGAAGTAGGGTCATGGGAGGCGCGTTGCGGCAGCGCAATCTTATGATGTCACACTAATATTAGCCTGTTGCAATGTTTGCTTTTCATTCATCTCGCACCAGCGCACCCAGAAGAGCGTAGGGAAGGAAATTACCTAATGCATGGCGGGACATGTTGCAGACACATAATTTTCTTTGACGTGTATGAAGAAGAATAAAGCACTGATTATTAAGCTCTTTAATAGCTGCACGTGCCATGAGCTATGATCCAATTGTTCCGCATTGGAAAAGCTTTGCTAGCTGAAGTGATTAATGGACCAGTTCTAGCAGATAACACGAAGTGGGGCGGGTGCTTCGCACACGAGTTTGCCGTTGGCTTGAGGACGCCAGTGGCCTAAGGACACATGTGAGACAGACTCAGAGAGAAACTCATGCCCCTCTTCCTTTTCCTTTTAAAGTTGCCTAATGCTTTGATACTCTAGAGGAACTCATGCTCCCTTGAAATGGCCATATACTTATTTTGCTCTCCTTTTCCTTTAGAGGATCCCTAATGCTTTGCTACTCTTTTCTCGTTCTCTTTCTGTGTTTTTCCTGTGCTGTTTCCCTCTTTTGATGAAAAAGAACATCCCGAGGAATGACTAAGGCTTCACACTTAAACCTGTTGAGTCGAATATGACTGAATGGTATTAGAGTGGCGTGCCGCAAATAATGGTTTAGGCTGGAGATGCACACATTGCTCAACGAAAAAGACAGAAAAAAATGTTGACGAATTGTAACTTTTTTCTTTTCTCTGATGGTAACTTCCGCCTTAAACCACACGCCATAATCGACAAGCATTTACTACGTCGACGCAACAAAATTCCAGTTCTGGGAACTTCGTATACCTTGCGTAAACGCTACCTTGACCTAAAAGTTTGCTCAAGATGAGGCAAAGTTATTTTAATCGATCGTAAGCATTGCGGTAATCAGCAGTGCGTAAGTAGCAAGCATTTAATATAAAAAATATATTTATTGCACAATTTCAACTCTTCTAAGTGCAATCGATAGCGCTATTTGCTGTTCAAGCGATATTAACGGTATTAACCTAGCGCCAAGTAGATCACTGTAAATGGGCAGGTTGGTGAAAAAGTTAGACAGGAGTAGATCGAGTGACAAAAATGACAGGGGTGCACTTAAAAATCTGTTAGGTGATGAAATGCGAAAGCATTGCGAGTTCCAACGCCTGGTTCAATTATGAGCTCGCTCTGCTTTTCGTTGCTTTTCTTCCGGGTACAACTTCAGTTTTACTTTACTTATTCAGCTTTTTATCGCTGTTTCCTATTCTTTTATTTTTTTTGTTTATACTTTCGTTTTTTTTATTTCATGCCTTGATCGTTATTATCTTTATTTTGTAGTTTTTATTTTTACAATTTTGTTTTCACTGTTCATTTATTTTTATTAGCATTGAGGCCACACGGTGACGTATACATCAGTGAAGTGAAAAGTTGGGCCAGTTGAACCTGACTCATGATGAAGTTAGCGCAAAAATCGAGGATAAAGATAGGAGCGGCGCTGGTGTTGTGTCTTTCGCCTACCTTGGTCCTCGTTTTTTTTTTTTTTCACTACTATCATCATAATTGGACGTATACATGGTGGCCGAGCGCGCTGCCAGCATGCGGCCGTTGTCAACATTTACCTCCTCCACCAGCGCCGCAGTTGTCTTTTTCCCTCAACAAATAATTAAGCGATGCGGCTGCGGCTATGGCTGCAAACATTCTCGCTGTCATTGAACTACGAATATCGGCTGCATTCGTCAGCGCTCATTTTAAAAGCGGCGAAGAAACATTTAGATAAAAAGCCTACTGGAACTAGAACAGTCTGGAACAATGTGGACGCAGCCACGTTTGGCTTCAGTCGTTCCAGATATATCTCCGCACATCCTAAGCTGCAAAGTAACTGATAAAGCCGCGTCTCGGCGACAATAAGCGTGAACAAAAAAACACAATATCCTTCATGCACACTACAAGGAAAGTTATAAAGTAGCATGTCAGCGGTTGATAGCAGCAACCACTAAAAAGCACAATTCAGGTTAAAGAGGGTACTTTTTTCAACGTTTCCACAAATATAAAAGCAACGATTGACCTGTAAGCTCTGAATTAGGACGTTTTGACTCTTGATGATGCAGTGAGTACTGCATGAACGACCGAAGCCGCCCAAGCTGAGTTTAAAGCTTAGACGTTTGGTAAAGTCACTCTTTTGCTTTCGTAGCCACGGTGCCGAAGAAATGAAATCGGAATAGGTGCAATGTCCGGTGTTTTTGTTTTGTCTACAGCGCTGACACCAGGGGTCACGGCTTTAACTACACAACGATCGTCATTGGGGGCTTGACCGTGCGCACCATAAATATTTGCGAAATGAATCTACGTCTTCTTCTCATCGATTCTTCAAACACAATTTGCCCGCTGATGTCTAATGGAAAGAAATGCAAGTTTGCGCTGGCTCAGATTTATTTCACTGTGCACATTTTCTAGTCGCTCATAAATTGATTACCTATCTGTATCAAACAGAAAAAAAAAAGAAACGCGATTGATCACCGTATATGAAGGCCTGTTGATGTGAATTACGTTGAGTGTAACGAATAAACAACGCCAGAGTCCTTTCTTGCTTTGAAAGTGTCAGAAAAAAAAAATATAGACAAAGCAGTTGGCCTCGGAATGACACAGCCGTTCCCGAAGGGCTGAAACTTGTTCTCAACTCCTTACTTCACCAAGTTATTTGTTACTTCTTCCGCTGAGGTGTTATGTTGAGACCTCCCTAACATTAAAAGTTGAATTTTAGATTTTTGGTAACTTATGAATAAGTTGGTGTGTTTTTATTCCTTTTTATCGTTATATATTCTTGAGATTTTATGTCACATTGACACGGGAGGATTCAGGATAGAAAGGGAAGAAAAAGATGGCTACACAGTAAGAAAGAGCACTGAACAACGATTGCTGGGGAGCCTGAGTTCACAAGCCAAGCCAACGTTTAGACAAGGGGATTTCTCGAAACGCCCGGACGAAGACACGTCCCCTTGTTGGAACGTTGGCTTTCCAGCAATCGTTGTTCAGTTTCTTTCATATCAGCACAGGAGGGAAGCGAGAATGTTTCTTTCGCGCAAAATTACCTAGCTACGACGCAAACCCTCTCTGCCTGTAAGCGCTCACCGTATGCACTCCACTATGAAGATGGGCACGACTGCCACTCCGAGCCCCGTCCCGGCCGCCAGGAGGAGCTCGACTAACTCCCGGCGCTTCTTGAAGTACTGGCCCACCATGAACATCGAGGTGTCGCGGGTCATGGCGACTCCGCAGCCGAGCACCAGGCCGTAGCTGATGAACAGTTGGTGGAACTGCGAGGCGAACGAGGAGAAGAGGCAACCCAGCGCCGCCACCAGGCCGCCCAGCACAGCTACTAGCCGGGTACTTTTGCGCCGGCAGGCGCCCACGATGGCAGGGGACAGGAACAGCGCCACTGCCGTTGACACCGCCCCCAGGCACACTGCGCAGTAGACGAACATTGTGGGGTGATGTTAGACCTACGATCATCGGTTTGCGTTTGCAGTTGAGTATGGCCATAGGAATGGTTTAAATTAAAGAAGCGGAGAAACAGACCGATTTTTTTTTTATATATATACGGCCCTGATAAAGGGGAAGCCATCTTATCAACTTCTTAACAAAATAAACTTTAAATGCGAAGAGCGAACTTTGTCGTAGCGCTATACTGTACGTGTACAAGGTTTATTGGCAAAAACATTTTGAAAATGTTTAAAAACAAGGAGTTTAAGAAAGAAAGAACATTTTCAGGGGCATGTTCCCAGTCTCGGCGTACTTCTTACATGAAACTAACTTGTCATCATTGGTTATATACTTGCAGAGCACTAATGTCCAGTCCAGCTTCTTGCATTGTGCAGAGTTATAGAGACCGAATTTTGCACAGAACAAGCACTGTAGATGACATAAATTTGTAACAACTAAAAAAGTTACGAAAAAGAATACTGGCGCTTTCACAATTTTCAGTAAAGTTTCAGAAGTATGCATGACTGCGAACATTTTTTAATGTCATCAGAAACGGCGAAATAATAGACGTACAACGAAGTTCTCGATTCTAATCGAAGTTAACGGAGACAAAAAAAAAATTGCCACTGCAGAGCAATTACTCAGTGCCTCAGAGCGCATCCATGCTGTAAGAACAGCCCTCAAGAACCAAGTTACTCTGAAGGCTCGAACAGCGTGATCCGTCAGCTTCAGCTTGCTTCTTTAATGTAGCTATTGGCTTGCTTGCACGATAGGATTCACTTTCAGTCGTCGGGCAGTAATTAAGTTACGGATTCAAAGAAAAAAGTTCCTGCAGTTTATTTGCTCCCCTACTTTTTTATGTGAATGGGCGTCGCTTCACTTCAGAGCAATTTCCAAAGTAACTGTCTACACTCGTCTTGCATTAGCGCAGTGGATTCCACCAGACAGATGGGGAGCGGAAGGAACCCAGACGGGCCGCATCATATATCTGCTTTACAAGAAGCAATGGCAACAAGATATCTCGAAAGCATAGGCCAGCTAAATATAGTTTCGGAATGACTAATGCGCATTCGCCTCGTATATACGCCCAATACGCCAGTCGATTGCAGAGGCGAAGTTGTTAGGACTCGCCCCCAGCCCGGTTGCTGCTGCTGCTGCTCCTCTTTCTCTCACTTTCAGCAGCGCTGCTCTTTCGGCCTGTATACCCCGCCGCTCACTTCGTTAATCCAATCCAGGCAATCATTCTATATACTTTCCACAGCGCGCCGATCCTGTTCGCGTGTTCTTTTTCCTTAGGTCTTCATTTTTGGTGTCTTGTTGTGTTGGTTGTGCCGCTACCTACATTACCTCTCGCTCCCCTTCTCTCGCTCCGCTGACAAGAGGGAGAGAGAGCGGGCAACTGGCGCACCCTTACGGTCCGTGCAAGAGTGCGGCCAATAAGGAAGAGAGTAACGCTTCTTCGTTCGGCAATGGTACTGGACGTTGGAAAGACACCGGCTGTCACTTTTTGCCTTGGTAGAATTTTTTTTTATCTTCATACTAACACGTCGTGTGTCATGTGCTGTCTTCCACTCACGATTTCGTGTTGCGTGTTTTTATTATTTCTTGTGATTTTTCTCGTTTGCCTATATAACTTGGAATTTTTACACTCGCAGCACTCTTGCTTCTTTTAGCCTTCAAAATAGACATCTTAAGGCTTCTCTCCCAGCGGCTAGCATTAGAAACAAATTAAAGACAAAACAGAAGAAGCACGGAAGCCCCCTGACCGAATGCAATATCCCGTATCTCTCCGTGCAGGGAGACAGCAGATGGCTCGCGCTTGCAATATGAGAGGCTAGCGAAAAGTGGGGAATTCAATTGCCTTCTTCCGTTCGTTTAGAGATTCTTCAATTCGGTCCTGCCAGGAGAGCGGTTCAATTCTCTTTTTTTCGCCTGGCTCCCCTTGGTTTATGCTTGTAAGGCGGCGTGCACATAAGAGCGCCAGAACATAAATTTTGGACGTATAAAAGTAAAAACAAAAAGTAACCTTAATAAACATTTACCGGATGTGGTGGCGTCCTGTTATTTACGAGAGTACTTTTGTCCAGCTATATCCTTGATCCGCATATTGATCGAGCTGTTTAGGGCAACGCAAGATATCAACCTGCCGTTTTGCTTTGAAAAAACAAACAAAACAAACATATTGACGATTTAGTATAAATACTGACGTCCCGCTTCCTTTCTTGATTTGGTCATTTGGATAGAAAAGCTTGTTTATGTTAGTAGAGCCTGCTGGTTAGCAGCGTATGCATTTGTCTAGAACGCCAATATGCCAGCTAGGCTATTTCAGGAGGCCGTTCCTCAGTGAATAAAACCCCGTATCGTGATTGGTCCAACTTTCTTCACAATATTTGCCAATTTTGCAGGCAATATCTAGCAAAAAAAAAAGCACTATAGCTTTACAACCATGATCAAACGATTTATTGCTGTTGGTTAAGGGCAGTAAATTCTTAAGTAAAGCAATCGTGTTAGAGCAGACTAAAAATAAATGAAGCCGAGTTGTATCACCCATATCGAACACGCTTCCTTTCACTGTGAGGGGGAGCGGTTAGGAAGTCGTGCCAAGACAGCTATAACCTGGCCTCGTGCAGATGTTAGACCATAGGCATGATAATACAGAATAGTGTCATTAAACGGACCGCCTCAGTGCAGGTTATGCAGGTTTCGAAGCCTTAAATTTTGTTTCTTCAGGGAATAATCCTATACCATAAAGCAGCTGAATGTTTTATTGCACGACGCAGACGTGCAGTTGGTGATAGTACTGCGGTCAGGAAGATACTAAAGAAGATCAGGTTCCTTTCGTAATATTGACCAGTTTGTTTAGCTCTAACTGGATACTTCATGTTGAATGATGGAGAACTTTGCATGGCTGCAAATGAATGATAGAGAACTTTGCCCCCCCCCCCCCATGGCTAACCTTACCAAACATGAAACGATTCATAAGGACAATTAGCAATACCCGTATTCTTCTTGGCAACCTGGCATGAGCAATTCATCTGCGAATTGGCGTTGCTTACGTAGTCCATGAACTAGCATTGTACTGTTTCTTCAATTCTTCGCTGGAATTTGATTTTTCTTTTTATAGGTGATGACGTAAGAAACAATAAACATTGAGCAGTTCGACGCTGTCGAGCATGGATATTGATCGATCGCAAAGGATACATTACAGAAGTGCAAGATGCCGGGTTAGTTGGTACTGAATAATGAAATAAAACAGCGCAAGGAACGGGACGAAACACGAAGGAAAGGAAAGCGCCTGTGTCTTTGTTTCCTTTCCTTCGTGTTTCGTCCCATTCCTTGCGCTGTTTTATTTCTTCATGATACATTACAGTTGACGGCACGACCATATATCTTCGATGCATCTTCGTTATAAAAGAGGTTGCGTTTTCAGTTCACCCGAAGTCACTTGATATGCTTGCATCTTTGTTATAACCGAGGTTGTGTGTTCGTTATATTCGACGTCACGTGGTATGCATGTATATTCGTTATAATCGAGGCTGCGTGTTCGGTATATCCGAGATGACGTGGTATGCATGCATATTTGTTATAAACGATGTCACATGTTCGTCATGTCCGAGGTCACGTGGTATGCGTGCATCTTCGCTATCACGCAAAACCGGCAAATGAACGCATGGAGTAGAGATAACGCTCGAAAACCTAGGGTTATGTAACATGGCAGCGGTAATTAAACGTGAAAAAAAGTCGCAACCATCAATACAATTGATGCGGAAGAGTACGCTGTAGCGTTTGTATTCTCTCCAGATGAAGCAGCTACCGCGGCTGACTTATCAGACCATGCATGAGGATGACGGAAACCAGTCCATCAATCGTCGTGTGAACTACCGTCCTGCTCTGCACTCCAACGATCCAGCCCCGCAATCCCAGCAGGACGCCGTACTCCTCCAGTCTTCTCCACCTACCGCCTTCCACATCTCTTCGGCCCAGTCGAAAAAACTACAGAATGGTGCCTAAAATACGACGAAATATTCTGTATTTATGTTGTATATGCCAGATGTTTTTGTAGTTCTGTATTACTTTTCTGTAGTTCTGTAGCTTTTTATGCAGTTGACTTCTATTCTCTGTAGTTCTGTAGATCGTTTCTGTTGTAACTACAGAAAATTCTGATGTTATACTGCAGAAAGGTCTGTTGTCACAACAAGTTCCCTAGGCAAAAAGCCGCACGGAAATTCTCTCCTAATAGAAAATGTTCTGTAGTCATTTCCGACTTAGCCCTCTTCCTTCCACTTTCCTTTGATGGCCGAGAGGTAGAGCTCCCTCTTTCCAAATTACTAAGTGCAAGCGGAGGCTTCAGAGGGACAGACGTATTTTTCCAACATAAAAATTGGAATGATAACGCATTGAGACCTTAGAAAATAAACAGTTCTTGTTTAGTCAGCACTGCGTCGAGTCGTTTGATGCATCCTATATTCAAAATAACTATAAAACAACCAAGGATGTGCCATATCGCTGTAATTGCCATGTCACATGAAACTTAATGGAAAACGAGCGAAAACACCCGCTGATATGGCTCAGTGGTTATGATCACGCTCCGCTAGTGAAATCGAGTAACCGGTTTCGAATCTCACCATTTCGAATCGATCCGTTGATTTTGGTCACGATCTGATGGCCTCATGAAGAGCTCACTGTCATTCGCTGACATCCTGACGAAGTCTGGCGTTGACAACGAAAATACGAGGTGGGGCATCGTGAAGTTAAGATTAGAGGAGTTCAACGCTCCTGAACCGAATGTGGAGTGAAAGCGGCTGCGGAACCGGAGTACCCGGCTGCGAAGCCGGCCGTCGGCAGCTGCGCTTCGATGGAGGCGAAATAAGAGGCGATCATGTGTTGTGCGATGTCAATGCACGTTTAAGATCCCCAGGTGATCGAAATTACTCCGTTGTAGGCGGAATCGACTTTCGTGCCCTGCGCATGCGATGCCGGCAGACGCTTTCCTGCTCCACTCGGTCAGCTCTCCGCGACAGCGTGCGCATGCGCAGAGCGGGAACTACCCTCCTGTTCCTCTCCGCGCCAGCGCGTGTATTTGCTGGGATGCCGCTATCTTCGTCCGCATCTCTGTAGCAAGCGCAGCAACAGAACTCCTGTGGAACGGCGCAGTGGGTTGCCATGGTTACGGCGCATGCGTATGAGCGGTTTGTGCCGCGCACGACGGCTTTGGCTTTACATGGAGTATTGAAGCTTACGCTTTAAAATCTTGTCCCCACTCAGAGGCCGAAGGAGAAGACGAGTTGGGACCTCGTGATGAGCTCATGGGGATTCGCCAATATCCGATGAACTCTGGAATGGCAGGCTAGAAAATAGCTCTAAAAATATTCGAAACATTCAATTCTTACATTCATTCCCGCATGCGGCGAGATATTTATGCAGTTAATCCTATCCTGGTTTATTATAGTGCGGTGTTGTTATTAACTTAGTTCGGGACACGGGAGTGGATACGAATCGACTGATATATGCAATGCATTTTTTTTATTACTTTACCACATTACTAGTTTTATGTTTGTTGTTATTTACAGCCTCTTAAGACGGTTAGTTCCCTTAAACGATCGGCAGACGGGAGTTTTTTCTTATTACGAGAGGGAGATACCTCAGAGTGTAGAACAACTATAGAAACTTATACACACTGTAAACGACGTCGGCTGTGCGGTATGCTTAGTTAGGCACGAGCCAACCGGCGAAAATTTCGCCCTCGATGGCTTAGTTTATGTTGTCTAGACGTATTAGACATTCACCCCTTCTGATTATATGATACAGGTAGAAATATTGTCAAACTATATTTTTAACTCGAACGTAAGTATTCTTCTCGAAGAAATCGCTAAAGAAAGTACAAACCAAGTTTTCTGTGTGTGCATGTTTTTTTTTTCTTTCGAATAGTGCAGAAAATAGTAGTGCACACTAGCCTCGATGCTGAATTTTTCTACAGCCTCTAAAATTTGTTTCATGAAGTTTCAGTTTCAGGTTCGACCATAAGGCGGTGGTTGTGACATCACAGACAAATTTATACTTCTGATTTATGAAAAAGAACCGATATATTTGCTGGTCATTTGTTTCTCATGATTTCACAAATGAGTAGTCTTCTGTAAGAGTTAGTAAGAATTGAAATGATGAAAGTGGCAATCCCACTGCAGGTTTCACATTGTTCACGTGATTTAAATGCGTTTGTAACGTCAAAGTCGTCGCAGGGCGATTGGAACTGAAACTGAAACGTATGAGAGAAAGCATTTAATCATCAATTCTTTATCGAATTCATGTGCAATCCGTGTGAATGTGCATGTTTTAGAACGTACAGCGCATCATTCCAAAGACAGAATGCGCAGCTACTGTTCGGTGTCTGTTCTTTTATAAATAGCAAATAATTTTTGCCAGAATATGCAGTCGATTGTTCCTAGCAAGGTACATTGCTAATATCAACTCCACCAAAATGTTGCGTATCTGGCAATATTGCCATGCATAAACAAAGAGAAATGCCCAATACAGCTCCGCGGCAGCACTCGCTGCGCTTCGATCTGTAGGTTGTAGTGTGATAATCTCCCTGCTTTGCCGAAGGCGAGCGGTTCATAGCGACAAATCACTTCTGCGTGATCAAATTAGGTAACTACAGCTTCGAATACTACGCTCTATGTAGCTCTGTGCTTATATGCGATCCAACTGGTGCATGACGTACTCATTGATATTATATATCAGAAATCCCTTCATTGTACATGTACCGATGAAAGCGCGACTACCAGGGTGAGAGAGTAGAAAACAAACACCGAGGCCATGGACAACGCGGAACTCGCCGGCTGTGATTAGAAAAATGCAAATGCGGCCGACTTCTCCATCTCTCTCGCACGCGCTCCAACATGAACACTACGCGCGCTCCGCCATAAGCCGAATGGGATTGCACCCGTTCTCGACTCTCCAGGGCACATCGGGCGGCTTCCTTTCAAGCAGCAGCATGTGCGTCTTAAAGGAAGCGCGTGGATTCCGAGTGAGCTCACTGTGAACGCCACGCTCGGTTCGTTCCCGGTTCTCTGTGTGTGCCGAGGGCAAACATTGACTCGGCGGGCTGCTCTGTTGGCGAACCGCTGCCGGGTCCCTCCCCTCGGGGAGTACGGACCGAGCATGCAGGCCGTCGTGTTGGCTGTTACAACGGGGGCGCATATTGCTGCCGCCTCCGGATTGAATCAGTCGGCAGAGGACAGCGCGTTGTCGGCCGCTGTCGATGGCACGCCACAAGCTCCCCGGGTCTCTGATGTAGCGCGCGCGCGCGCGGAATTGATTGCCTTCGCGAGGAGATTGCGGTAAAGGGAACAGCGACGCAACCCGGAGCATGACGGTAATTCCTTCATCGCGGTACGTGTGCTAGGTTGTGTGGGTGGAGACGTAGCTTGCAAATGATGAAACCTGTCCTAGTGGGTACGTTATACAAAGCAGTGCGATGTAGATACGAATCGTGCTGTTATATAGTTTGCAACAAGCTAACCCAGCTGAAATTATCCCATGGATTTCCAGAGTTGCAACACTGCCGGCGAAATTATAAGTGCAAGAGAACCATACTTGCTACCTTTGCCGTGAGACATCACTTTCATATATATGCGCATCCGCACGTGTCGCCAGACAGACGACTCTACCTGTACATTCACAGGACTGACACAGTTGCTTGGGACGTCAACTGGCTATGTACAGTTGAAGTGAGCCATGGCTGGGTCGTGGACAACGGTGGCTTCGAAGCAGCTAGCTTGATAGCCGGAACCAAGTGTATGGCGGATGATGGACCTTCAACGTTTTTCCTTATTGATCACTTGCACCTTCGGGGAGTGGTTTTCGACCCTTCAGCAGGACCTCTTAAACGATTATGCTGTTGAATGTTACCGCTGATCAGGGCACTATGAATAAGCACTTGAATATGGCTTATTTAAGAATATTTCATTCCCATTTCTTAATGGCAGTTAGTCATGGGTATTTATATTTAAATATTCTGGGCGACACTAAAGCTCTGCTTTAAAGGGTAGAACGCGATAGCGTGAGCTACCAGCCAACGTGTAAAGCCCCGCTCAAAGCAAGTGTCATGAACGTGCCTGCGTGGCCTAGGGGTAACATGAATGCAACGGTCCTGGCAGGCTGATTACGATATCACCATATTATTCGTTGAAATAAATGAAGAGGTCTGAGCTGACAGTTGCCACTAAACATAACGTCGGGCATCGCTACTTGCTGCCAGTGCGCGGTCAGGTCAGCATGCTCTGCTCGTGATTTTTCGCTCCCGATGCCAACTCTAAAGCCAAGTTTTCGGTGAACCTTAAAACATGCTTTGATCCCATCATTCGACTCCAAGCGATAGCTTTAAGCACGACCTTCACTATCCTGAGAACTCCAGGCGCTCCCTTTTCTCTCGCATTAGAGAAGAAAGTGTTTCTTGTTGTAAATGTCGTCACCATTAATGCATATTCATTGTCGTTTACACTATTTGTTACACCCACTAGAAACAGTGGAAATGCTAGCAATGCAAACTTAAATCTACCTGCTACTCGTAATTTTTACGGTCAGGGCCCAACAATATGTTGGTGGAAGAATATGGAACGAATCCATACTTTTTGAATTTAAAGTGGCGACTAACTTTTTATTCTCCTTCAAAAGAATCTGCTTCGCGTAAATTGCTTCTTTATAAAACTGTTCAACAAGAGTTGTTCTTTTTTCCCGCTGATTCTCACCTGTTTTCCAGTTATGTCTTATGCTATATATGATTTGTGTAAATCAACTATTTGGTACTCTACACGTATTTCTCCGTTTAAATTCCCTTTACGTGTTTTCTTTTGTGCTCATTGATTCTTTAAACGCTTGTGCTACGTCACTTAGTGTGTATACAATCGCGCTGAAGAGTTCAAGGTTGTCACCACTGCTTTATATCTGTGAAATGAACCTAAACTATCTTCAGCTCTTAGGTAAGCATTTGTGTATGCCTTGGCACATTTTTTTGAAATAAATTAAGAATTAATTGATTAATTCACTAACTGAAAAAATGAGCGTCCCTTGTCCTGCTTATTTGTTTTTGGTTCATTATCACTCGTATTATTACTCGCATGCCTGAAAAAAAAATTAAGAAGGGTTCAACGCTGCTGAACTGAACATGGAGCGAAAGCATTAGCTGCGGGTGACCGAGCATTCTTCTTCTTCGTCTCATTCTTCTTCCCGCTCTTCTTTTTCTTCTTCTTCTTCTTCTTTAACCGGACACGGACACGGCACGCAGCGACGAGCGGTTAGACCTGGCGTAATATTGCTTTCGCAATAAACTATATATCAGACTACGTGCACTGAACGTGAGTAATATGTGAAAATGAATTGTATATGCGAAAGAAACACCGTAACCTAAAGTACATATTACGAATGGTGTCGGCAGCAGACGTCGGGGTGATCTGCCTTAACCGATTATGGTCAGCGACTGCCATTAAACTTACCTGCTCTCCGATCAGATTTCGTGCGACTCATGTCGCTAATGGCTGCAAAGTAACACTGAATTACATGTCTGCTGTGTAGTCTATATAATTCAGTTCGCAAGAACCAGATGTGGAACTTCTTTCCAACGGCAATGTAAGCAATAAGAGTGCTAAAACGTGCAAAGTCAAAAAAGGTTTATGTCTTAGGGCTACCGTATACGATTACTACTCTCGACGTGATACATTTATGCACGAAAAGAGAAGCTAAGAACATTTTCAAGGAAAGATGGGAGGTTGAGAGAAAACATATGTGGCATAAACCTGCCTCCCGCCTTAAATAATGAAATGTAAGGATGTGAAAATTCAGCGGAAACTATCTTACTAGCTCAAACAAAATCAGAAGGTCACGTTTAACTCCTAACTCCATCTAAGCCATCACATACTAATCAAGTCATTTCGGTTATAACGCGACAGTCGAAACCTGCCAATAAGTGAAAGCCGAGATTTTTCTTGCACCCTTACATCGTGTGGGTATGTAGAATTATTTAGAGACGCTGTATGGCTCCACTTCGATTACCTTTAAGTTTAGTTGTAAAGTTTAAGTATCAATGTGTCTTTGACATGGCGAACATTATCTCACAAGACTCAGGGCATATATAAAAGCTCAGCATCTCTTTAACGCACATATCTGAGGAACAAAATGCATGCCTGATTCTGATTCACACCAGATGTCTTAATTCGACTGGTAAATATTAAATTGGCCAAGCCGATATTAAATATAGGTTCTCGCTGTCGAGCTTCAAGATGAGATTCTGTGCGATTTCGATCACACTGCCAACACCCTATACATACACCATAATCAGTATCTGCATGAAACATGCATTCATGGCATTCTGTCTATACAACACAGACGTACTACTCTTCTCGCAACCCAACAGAGCATCCTCAGAGTTCTACTAAAACATCACAGCCTATTTTATAAATATTTTAGCTCATCATAATAAACATCATCATCCCAGATGCATTACTTGCAAAAGGACAAATGTCTCATCCACATACGTCGCATTAGCTGCATCTAGAGCAAAGTATGAAGCAAATTTCTTTCTCGTGTGCCCGACTGACTACCATCCATTCCTTGCTAAATTTACCACTTTTAGAATATTATTCTGAGAAACTACATGATCATTTGTTATCTGATCTCTTCGCGGCAGTGTACTCTGTCTCCTAGTTCATTTTCTTGTCCCATTTACGCCAGCGTACCACAATTCGTCTTGTTTCAATATCTATTCTGCTCCCTTCCAGTATAATAAGACTAACCATATAAAGTTTCTTTCTAAACGTCGTTGTGACGCCCGCATATAATTTTAAGCCTTCTGGTCAGGCTCCGTTGTTTGCCTCTATGTGTTGCCGAATGCTTTCTTTTCAAATATTTAGTGACATGTGCTGTTCCTAATCTGAGAGTTCCTTCTACAATGTAACGGAGTCTTATTTTCTTGATTATTTGCCTAACGGTGCGATTCTGAGGTCACAAATACGATAGTGCGGCAAAAATAGCCAACTATTATAAAAACAAAAAAAGCTTGAAATTGCTGTTTCGCGAGGAGTCCGGTTTTGCTTCGCTCAGCGATGCTTTTCAGGGCGTCTGGATGGCTTGTTGACATTGCGTACTGATGTTCTCATAATATTGTTCACTACCTATAAATTCTGGGCTAACAGAGACCTCTATGTGTGCAAATTTTGGCGCCTCCTGAAAAATGAGACAAGGTTAGATGCTATCCGCGCATGCGCTAAACGTCACACAAGGACACGATAATGTAGGAACGTCACCCCAGGCGTTCCGAAGCCTTCTGCGTTCGACAGCCATGCTAAATTGTAGTTTACGTTAGCTTGAAATTTTATTTTTCATTTTTTTTTGTTGTACCCAGAATAGCGATGTTGAATTGCAATGAAGGACAACATCAGTTCAGTTCAGTCGTTCAGTCGTGTCCGACTCTTCGTGACCCTATTGACCATGTCACGCCATGCTTTCCGGTCTCTCACTATCTTCCTAACATCACATAACTTCATCTGCAGTGCCTCGAGGATGCCATCTAACCATCGCATTCGCTGCCTACCCCTTCTCCGGCGACCCTCAACCTTTCCCAACATCAAATCTTTCTCCAGCGACTCCTCTCTTCTCATCAGATGACCAAAGTAGCTGAGCTTTAACTTTAGAATTTGACCCTCCAATGTGCAGTCAGGGTTTATGGTCGACAATATTGACTGATTTGATCTTCTGGCAGTCCAAGGAACTCTCAAGAGTCTTCGCCAGCACCACAATTCAAACGCGTCAATTCTTCGGCGGTCAGCCTTTTTCACAGTCCAACTCTCGCATCCATACATCACAACTGGAAAGACCATAGCACGAGTTATACGGATCTTGGTTGGCAGACTAATGTCTCTGCTCTTTACTAGGCGGTCAAGGCTAACCATTGCTCTCTTTCCCAGAAGCAGGCGTCTCCTAATTTCATGGCTGGAAGGACAACATAGATACAAATAAATATGACAATGCCGGTAAATTAGAAATAAAAAAATTGGGAGCCCGGGACACTTAAGCTCCGGCTATAAGGATATGATGCTTCTCGCGTTATGCTCCCCTCCTCTACCTCTCTTTGCTATCTCTCCCCACGATCGCACGTGGGGAAAGGAATTGAGGAAATGCGGCAGTTAAAAAGAGTGTTCGTGAAATCAAAAAGACACTGAAATGATAACACAAGATTATAATCCGACGGCATTGGCATATTAGAAACTTAGGATGGAGGATTTTTATTTCAAAAAAGACGTGAAAATATTTGATTTCGAATAGCGAATAGAAAATCCTTCTGTTAAATTAGCCGCATTAAAACAAAATTGTGTGTTTGTGTGTTCAAATTATTCTAAATGAATCGGCGATGTCCTCAAAGCTTTCTAATACTATGCAAATATCGGGCAAGATGCTCTAATAATTTCCCGGTGCATTTTTGTTCCACGACATTTCCAAAAGCAGTGACCACACAAGCCACACTTCTTACCGCTGAGATGTCCATGAGCTGGATTGAGCAGGGTTTAGCTCTCCAATGCGTTCGCGTGGCGGCTGTTGAAATGCTTATGCATGCTCTAATAACTCTAATAATATGACCATCAGGGGTTGGAAGACGCAGTGGGCCCCAGGCAGGTTCAGTAAACCCGACCTTTACCTCCCCATCTTGCAAACCACGGCTCATACGCAGCTGCGAATAGTCTCGTACCTTCTTAACGAGGAGGCCTTAGCGTAGTCCTTTTTATTGTCGCCAAGAAAAAGCAGTAAAGTTATGCGCATAACTTAACGAGGGTAGATTTAATACACTGATTTGGTGTTGAGAGCCATTAGTGGAAATGAGTGTTGCTTTTTATAACAGCTGCAGGTTTAACTGCGTAAAGTATAGCAAAGTATAACGCAGCGCCGCCGCTAGCTGCGTTGTACTTCAGACGAGTGCTTGCTCAATATTTTCACAAATAGCGAATGCCCACTAAACTACAGGGGCATTTAAGCTACGCCTTTAAGGGTATCACTATAGAGCTTAGGCTACCGCGCGATATATAAAACCCCGTTTCAACCAAGCCATATGAATGTGCCTGCGTGGCGAAAGAGTAGAGTACCGCACTCCGCGTCCACGAGCACTGGAAGGTTGATTATTATTGCGGTAGCAATACTGCGCCAGGTTTCGAGCCATCGCTTGGTCCCGCGGTGGCACCGCGCTTGGCTTTAAACAGCCAAGGAGGAGGAGGAGCAGCAGCGGCAGAGGAAGAAGAAAACAAAGAAGTAGAAGAAGACTGTTAACTTAAGCTCTCGCTTCATACCCTTAAAGGATCAGCTTAAGTGTCCCCAATAATGTAGCACCTTACACTGGTCCCTGACTTAAGGCGTGATAGGGGAATAATATAGGAGGCAAAAGAAGCTTCCATTGTTGCTTTCGCAATTCAACTAGGATTAACCAGAGCTAAACCACAACTGATTTTAATACTATTTCTGGCCTCAAAGGAGCATCAGGAGTTGGCAGTTCCTACCAACTCTGTGATATCGCGTGGTCTCGTTAACTCGCAAAAAAAAAAAAACGAAAAAAAAAACGAAGAATTAGAGCCAGTCCATGTCAGCTGCCAGCTACCAACTGCCAGCGCAATGGCTGCCATTTCTTGCTCACAACCCCGACACCGAAGCCGGGTTTCCATCGTAACTTGACGTTTAAGAATACCACGTTAAAATATGAAGTTGGCATTCGATTCGGTTTTCGGCTAATTTAGTCCCACTCCAGTTTGTAGGACAGCGTATTCAGCTTCGATGCGCTTTGGAGAAAGAAGTATTCTCAAATCGCTATGTAGTCTCGAATGTTACTTCGTATCATAGCGCCAGTTAGAGAGATCAGAACTGTCTTTCTTTTTATTACGTACACTACCAGCGTATTTCAGCCATGCCGTTCCATCACAGAATACCGAGACTGCGCATACCCGCTGACAAGTCCATTTTTGGCGCACGTGCGCGAACGACGATCAGCGTAACAGCGACTCTGTTCGATCAACCGTGGTGCAGCACTAGTAGGAGGCAAAGGTCGTTCTTTCGACCGGTGTAGAGAAGCAAGTAGCGGACCATTAGCGAAGTTCGCCAAAGAGGGGCGCTTCCGTGTGGCCGACTGCTTATCGTGTGGCACACCCAGTCATTGGACGCCGCGGGTGGATAAGCTCATTTGCAGTCAGGTGGCCGAACTCGCCGAGCATCAGCTGCCATTCCCTCCAGGCAGTGTTGCCCCGTCACTGATTAGTGCGTGGCGCAACAGGGGTGATCCTCGCGGCATTTCATCGGGGTGAACAGCGCTCGCACTATCCTTCTCTGCGGGCCATCTTGCCGGAGCGCCGGAATTACCGCGCGGCGCTTGTAAACAGGCTTATGTCGTGCTTGTTTAGCTCAACTGCAGCCGGAAAGTTTGAGGCTACGGTTCACGTTTTCTTTTTTCTTTTTTTAGTTCTGAGCTCCACAAAATAAAACAAACTTGTGGGCCTTCTTAATTAAGTTCATAACGAAGGATATGAGAAGACATTTGCCACTAATCCACTTTACCCCATTTTTTTTTTTTTTTTGGTAGTCTGCTGGCTGTCGAATTCTAGCGGTGGTCCACCATCAATAATTTTGGGGTGGGTCACCATAAGCACCTGCGACGGAGGCTACGAAGGCGTACTCGAATGCCACAGAGAAAGCATTAAAAAGCAATAGACGCGTTCTAAAAGCCTCATCATCATTATCTAGCGTAGATACATAGCAAATGTAGAGCAAATGCATTTGCCTTATTCCCCCAATTAACCTCGTCCTAATACAGCTTCATCTCCTTGATCCCCGCAATCTTCCTAGTCTCATTCCCCCCCTGAACTTTCTGCCGCCCCCTGCCTACTACACTTGCTTTCCCTTGGAATTGAGGCGCTACCTTTAGCGACCATATAAGTAGAACATAGGACATAGTAGGACATAGTAGAGCATAGTAGAACAAAAGCAAAACAACAGAAATGGGTTCAAATTCCGGCCCCCCAAGATTCTCCACAGGGTAAAAAAAGTTGAGGGACATTTAGGCTATGCCGCGATAGCACAGGCTACCATTCGGCATATAAAGCTGCATTTTAACCAAGCCGTATGAGCGGGTATGCGTGGTCTAGGACTGCCATCACCGATGTCGAAACTTTCAAGAAAGCTGCTGCTGATTTTACATGCCCTTTCTCTCTGTAATGCCTTCGGATCTTGAGAGTGTTGAAAATAAATAAATAAATAAATAAATAAATAAATAAATAAATAAATAAAACAGGGGTGTTTTTTCCTGAATATCCCTCGCAAAAGTGCGGATGGCAAGTAATCATCTAGATTTGGAAGTAGAGGTAATTGCGCAACCAAAAAAGAAAGAAAAAAAAAAAACCTACCAAGAATTTGCGGATCATAGCTGAGATTATCAGACCATGTTCGCAAAAGCTGTAACTTCATCTTCATCAAAGCCCTACGCATTGTCGCCATTTTCGTTTTCTGTCTTGTATAGTCAAATCAGAGAATAACCTGAATCCCACGCAAAACAAATCAATCTGAGGGGTCCGAAAACGCGAGCACTTATCCAGCAACCTCCGTGCTTGGCTCCCCTGTACTAAGGAATGAAATAAGTGACAGAATTAGGTGCACTGTGGCACATAAAGACTCAGCACTGAGCTACGTCACACACACGTTTGTTTCGAATAAATGCCAGCCCCCAGCATGCGTCATGCACCTAGGCGTATGCTGTACACAAAATAACGGAGCAGCAGGCAATGCTTCTCTGATATGTGCATCCAAATCCCAGTATGCATAGCTGGAAACTAACTACGCTTAATTATTAGCCACTTTTACACTAACCGTCCGAGCGATTGAATTCTCCTTTTTCGCATATACTAGCACATAGCAATACTGCAGCAGCCTATCAATCTATCCCAATTATTAATCTATCTTAATTTATCTGAAATAAAGGCTCATCTCATAAATATTAAGAGGCCCCACTGAAGATTACATCAATATTTTAAATCAAGGTGCTGCCGGCTAAAGAAAAATATTAGACCTGAGGGTATGCGGCTATGAGGCACCTCGGTTAGCTGAGGAAGAAAAAAAGCTTTAATCTGTCTTTCAGAACTACAGACGTGGGTATAACCATGTATTCATTTTTTCTTCCTGTATGCGTTAAAAAAACCGCACCAGCGGCTCAAGCGTTATGAGTGCGAATCCCTACCTACGCAGGCTCCATCTTACTATACATCTTTAAAAAGAACAAGATTATCAAGAAGCGTTACCACTGAACCACTTCGATTGCATAATGGTTCGAAATGGTTGTGCCAGTAATATCGATGAGCGTTTTAACATGATTCTTTTTAAGCTCCATGGAACAAAATCTCTAATAACATGTACTTATGGCAGTAGCCGTGTTTACAATAAAGAAAAGACTCAAGAAAAGGAACGGAAGAAGCTTTTACACCGAATGGTGGCCCATATGCCACAAGGTTTGCTACTTTCTGGAGCGCAATAATAGGTACGGATTCCAAGAAGTCGCTTTGCCAACCGCCGTGCCCCTTACCACACGCAGTGCGGCAGCTCCCCACCTCTGACGCTGAAGGAGTGGCCCCGTAAGAGGCAGGCGATATCGCCTATAACGTACAACACCTCTTATTCGACACGGCGATTCATCCGAGCGGAAAACCAGAGCTCGGTGGTAGTTTACTGCGTACCAAGCAGACATACCGTCTCCTGCCACATTCCCCGTGGTCGGTGTTCGCTCTACACCTTGCCGAGCATTAGAGCTAGGTACGAAAAGAACTGTATTGCAGCCAGCTATTGGTTCACGCCAGCTCCTTCACGTCGGGTAGTCGAGCGAGCGCTGCAGCTGTTCCATAGCGTATGCTTGAGCAGTGATATGGACGCAAGTTTTCGCCAACGTGCCATAGAAAGACGTTTGCACGCTTTACTTCTTATAACGCCCGCTTTATTGCAAAAGCAATACTACTCACACTTTCAAGCTTTCGCATGACCCGGCCGCAGTTACGTCTTACCCACGTGACGCTGTGACGTCACCACGCGACCCACGGGCTGGCAGGAGCTGCCAAGTTGGGTCTCTCGCTTCACATGGGACGATTATGTCAGTATGAGCCTGCTAAGACCCTGGCATTCACGTTGCCCCTATAGGCCACTAAGGCACGTTCCTATGGGTTGGTTAAAGCGAGGCTTTATATGTGGGCTGAGGAAGAAGAAAAAGGGAAGAAGAAGAACGCTCAGTCACTTGCAGCTAATGCTTTCGCTCAATATTTGGTTCAGCAGCGTTGAACCCTTGTAATTTTTTTTCTTACTTCCTTATTATAAAGTCTGCTCAACGTTTCGTACTAGGGCGGAAACTAGAAATCAACAAACACACACACTGCATCCCACGATATTTCCAAAACTACTCCCACACTGTAGCAAAAATCATTTCGCATACCACAACGCCATGGCGGTTTAGCAGATAGAGCGTTAGACAGCTGATACAAAGAGATAGGTTCGATCTCGACCGCGCAGGCCACTTTTCGATGGAGGACAAAAACAACTGCCCTTGTACTGTGGATGTCAATGCACGGTAAAGAACCCCAGTAGGATTAAATTCCGACAATCCTCCAGTGCGGCGTCACACACTGCAAGGGATGGTTTGGGACACCCCTATGAACCAACCAGACTAACCACTAAGCTTCGTTGTTGCCTGCCGCCTCAGTGTTGCAGCCCCCTATCCTCAAGCCCACCCGCTACCGATGGAAAGGCCTGCTCTCCAGATCGGGCCTAGATGACTAGTTCGTCATAGTGCACCGGGCTAGGCGGCGGCAGCCCAGCTCGGCGCTGAGAGCTCCTGCCAGACATGCAAACAAATGTCTTTTTATGAGAACCGATAGATGTTTTCTAATCTCACCACTTACACAACATTATAGCCGCTACTAGCAACTCTGATCCATAACACTCTGGGTAGTTACAGCGCCGTACCATAACTGAATCGTCAACCCACTAGAAACGCCGGCGCTGGCATGGAACGTCTAATAAATTTTATGCGAACATCAACGGTTCTTTGTAGTGCCGTGAAGACTTGCCCAGCTCACGGTCATTCGCAGCTCATACTCTACAGCGTACCCGACGCCATGCCAAGAGTGGCGGGAACGGCTAAATGACATGGAAAGAATATCGATTTTCTCTTCCCCGAGTTCACTGGTTGGTTAATTGAGCGTGTTTCGCGCGGCGCTGTATAACATTGGTTTCGAGTTTTACATTGCTTGCTGTCACGCGACGTCTGGGTTTTGAAGAGCGTTTGAGCCAGCGTAATTGATGAACGGTCACGCCAGCTGAGCTATCAACACTGGTGAATGCGCTTTAGAGTGTCGAAATAACTACGTGTATCTCTTCTTTTTAACTGTTCTGGTCGGTTGAGCTGAAAGGCGTTACATGACTGCCCAACACGGCCTTCACACGTTTTCGGCGCTTGTCTTATGGAGTCGGTCAATTCTACTTTATTAGAAACAGCACAAAAGGAGCAGTTGAATCCACGTGCATTACATTCGGCTAATGTTAAAGTACTGCACTAATTAAATCAGCCAAATAAATTTGACATTCGCGTATCAAAATGACAAAAGTATTGCGGCACTCTTGGAAATGCGCCTAAAATTATGCAGACTTTCATTGATATTGGTGATCCAGATATCAGGCCGTTTAACACTTTCTCTAAGTGGTGACAAAGGCTTTTTGAAATGCGCTTTTCTTTACCCCCCTTCCAACCCCCTAGCCCTACTAAGAAAAAAGTTCTTCGACGGTTACTTATCTGAATTAAGATTGACGTTTATGCGTATATTCGGATAAGAAAACTTGTGATTGAGAAAAACTCTATTATTGTAGTAAACATGCAATAAATATAGCATAGGGATTTTGTGGAGGGCGCTTCCGCTTCTTATCGGCTGGCAGCAGTATCACCAAAGGGAAGCGAAAAGAAAATATTCCATTCTCAGAAATCTAAAAAAATAAATGGGAAAGTTTCTTCATGAATTTCCAAGCGTAAACTTCACCTACAAGAGCCAATAATTCAATGGACGTAATGTTCTGAAGGATATCGAATATCGTTAACTTAAACGACGGGAGTGTGTTCTTCCAGGCAAGCTTCAAGGTTCTTTTCCGTGTTTTTTTTCCTTGCTCGATTAATTTGAGCGACCGGCCCAACTTCTCTCGCCAAAAGTCAATATTGAATTCGGTGCCAGCGACCCCACTTTTATCTGCGACAACGTGACAGCTCAGTTCATTGTGCAGTTTTCCGTGTGAACTGCTGCAGCAAAAAACTAAAGAATAAAGCCTTCGATATGCAAGACCAGTAATCAATTTTTATACTGTCGTTACTAAAAAAAGCACGAAACTCTTGACAAAACTAACCAAAAGTGGTCAGACTAAACGCATAGGCCCATGACAAATATAGAAGGGCTAAAACTAACTGTGTAACTGACCATTGTACCAAGCACAGCGCAGTTATTAGTACAGAGGAATAGATGTCGGAAACTGCCCTGGTAAAGAGCACTGAACGTCAGTTTATGTTTAAAAAAAAATGATACCCATTCCATCTGAAAGAATGAGTGATGACAAACCTCACTCAGTAAATAGTACGTAAAAGCGAGTATTGCTAATATTGAGAGAACAGAACTTATCACTGCTGATGTATGTCACCTCACAGCCAGTCCAGGTGAAGTACCAAAGAGCGTCTACCATCAACATTCAGAGGGTGCCTTGAAATGTCCCGTATATTCCCCCAAAGTTGTTCCTTTGGGGTCGTTGGATGTCTCCACACCTTCTAGCTGTAAAGCTGCGTTCCCTCAACGGAACCCAAGTAGGGGGAATAAAGCAAAATTCGCACGGGCACCTAATTACAATGTGTTCGCCATGCGACAACTTTATAAGCTAGGACAATATATTTACAAGGAAAGGAACGCAGCAAAGAAATCGATCAAGTTGTTTCAGAGCGCTCAGGAAAGGAAAGCGTCATGAGAGAAAAGTACCGGCGAGTGCTCGATAGGGGGAGTCTTTCACGCAGCCGCTCCCTTTCGATGCTTACAAGTTCATCCATCCTTTTCGGATGGTACTCTGTTGGGCCATCGTTCGCCCTGCTCTCTTTTCGCGCGTTTTTAGAGCGCTTGTGTGCCCGTTCGGAGGTTCAGCCGCGTCGCCGTTGGTGCTGTTGCGAAAAGGAGTCACGAGTCAAAGATAATTCCGCAGAAGAAGAGAAAGAAGAGCCACAAGATCTGCGCCTCTATGGGTCGTGAGAAAACAAAGGGGTCATTTGTTGCTACACACACATACATATAAGTATCTCTAAGAATCTTTGCCTCAATATATCACCAAACATTGTTGTATATCTGCGCTGAAATTTCATATTAGGGAGTATCGCAATCGTCCTTGCGATCTCCCCAGTGCTATATTTACAGCTTCCTTAGAGAGTGTATTCAAAGGCATGGAATGGCAGCAGTTAGGCATCAGGGTAGATGGAGAATATCTCAGTAATCTTCGATTCGCTGATGACATTGCCTTCTCATGTAACTCAGGGGACCAAATGCAAATAATGATAAATGATATAGACAGGAGAAGCAGAAAGGTGGGCCTAGAGATTAATATGCAGAAGACTAAGGTAGTGCTGAACAGCCTGCGATAGCAACAGCAGTTTAAAATTGGTAGCGAAGCTTTGGAAGTGGTAGGCGAATATATATACTTAGGACTGGTAGTGACTGCAGATTCGGACCACGAAAGGGAAATAACTACAGGAGAATAAGATCTTTAACGTGCGCTGACATCGCACAGCACACGACGCCTCTTCGTTTCGCCTCCATCGAAACGAACCCGACCTCGGCGGCTGCGTTTCGATGGAGGCGAAACGAAGAGGCGTCGTGTGCTGTGCGATGTCAGCGCACGTTAAAGATCCCCAGGTGGTCGAAATTACTCCGTAGCCCTCCACTACGGCTCCTCTTTCTCTCTTTCCACTTTCATTCCCACCTTCCTCCCTTCCCTTACGGCGCGGTTCGGGTGTCCACAGAGCAAGTGTGACAGTTACTGCGCCTTTCCCTTCCTGTGAACCAATTTAATTAATTAATTAATGGAGCACATTTGGAAGGTACTCAAACATTATAACTAGCAGCTTACAGGTATAACTCAAGAGCAAACTGTAAGCAGTTGCATTCTCCCGGTATTTACCTACAGCTAGTCGGTGAGCCATTTCGCAGAGCCTCTGAGAGCCAAGCTGCGCATGCGCGAGGAGCGAGTGACGCCACACGGAGCACAGTTGGAGAGCCGCGTCGGAGCCGCCACCGACTCCTCTGCGCGGGTGACTCAGAGGTGCTGCCGCCGCCTCAGCTGCGCATGCGCCAGAAGAAAGTGACGTCACACGGTGCACAGCCGGCACGCCGGGGCTACCGCCGACTCCTCCGCAGCGAGGTGATGTGAAGACCCCGCTGTGTTCGCCGCAGGTGTTGATTCCGCAATCCGCCTTTTTCACAAGGCCACTCTTCGCATGCGCGCCCCTTTCCTGATTGAAAACGAACCACCCACCAAGCTGTGCATTCACAGTTCTTGGCCTCCGTGATTGACGCAGCAGGAGCCGATCGCAGAGGCCATGCGCAATTTATGTTCGTTAGAGGCGTTTGCGACAGATGGTGGCAGCTGTCAAGTGAACACATCGCCACTTCAAAAGCAGCTGCGCCTCCCAAGGACGTTTTCAGCCAGCAGCTGACGAATTTTCAACCACTCCCCAGAGGGCGCCACATCTTGTGAAAAAGGCGGATTCTACTCGGGATGGCCATGGGTCAAACCACAGCCAATATTTTTCATTGCTTCGTGCAGTAGCTCTGGATCTGTTTTAAGGCAAAAGCCTTTAATAGCTCGTCGTTGTTGTCAGCAAAAGTGTCACGCTTTTGCGGCGCTCTGATTGGCTGTGGTGAGAATGACGTCATAGAGGTCTCGACCAATCACAGGGCGCTATCGTGTGACAGTCACTGCCAACTCGGGCCTCTCCTTTCACATGGGAGGATGATATCAGAATCAGCCTGCCAAGACCCTTGCATTCACGTTACCCTTAGGTCACGAACACACGCTCATACGGCTTGGTTAAAGCAGGGCTTTATGTCTTGGCTGGCATAGCTTACGCTATCGCGTCATACCGATTCAGGCGTCCGTGTGGCACCTTTCATTTGGCGCTTAATTAAAAACCGCACCACACAGCCTACAGAAGCAGATCCAGTAAAACCAGGAATCAACGAATTTCAAACAAAGGCTTTCGCCTTATCGCACTTTGGTGGTCCAAAGTACCGCAAACATTTCGCGTATTAGTTTTCTGACAAGGACGCAAATCGACTTGTCATTGTTTATGGTCGGAGGGAACTTGCCTGTATTGCCTAAAGTGCAACAGGTCTGACGTGTGACCCGGAGACTCCAGGCTCGATTAAAATCTCGGCAGAATTTCCTTTTCAGTGTAACTGTTTTGTTTTCCATTGTTATATTCATCATAATCTTTGTATGTTTATTTTTTACCTGTAGTGCCAATATTATATGAGTATTTTGCTGGAAGGATACGCAAATAATAGGTAAAAATTGAAACAATGAGTGTAAAAAAAAAATGGTAAGAAAATGCTGGTTACACGAAAAGATACTTGAACACTTCAAGATGAACAAGGAAAGCGAGTTATATCAGTAACACGTAGAAACAGCTGCTAAAATACCATGAATAATCGCTATGAGCAATGCAATGTACACGAAGGTTTTCAGGATAATTACATGCTTAAATAGAAACACAAACAGTGTCAAATTTTAAAAGGTACAAGACTGCGCTGTGGACAAACAAAGCCAAAGCCACTCGTTAAGTTGCCATATAACAATAGAAATTTATACAATGTTTTATTCCATTTTAAGCGCGTCTGTCGGCCAGACCCTTTAGAAAAATTAAGACGTGTAATAATGTCATTTCTGCATTATTGTTCTGGTATGTGTGAATTACCCGTGCGAGTTCATGTTGTTGTGGCATCACGACCTTCTCAACGAATCCACATTTTCGTCACAGGACATGGGACTGCCTCCAAACGTGCGCTCTAAAGCTATCGCGTTATAACCCCCCCCCCTCCCCTCCTTCTCTCAAGAAGGCAGAACATGGGCTGGCCTCTTTTAGTACCTAACATGAAACAAGATCTCATAGCTAGACACGTCCGAATACTCGATTATCCCAACCTGCAACAGATATCACTCAAATGAAATCGCGTACATTTTGTAACTATAAAACAAAGCTGCGAATGCATATTTTTACACAAAAAAGCGTCCTACTCCTTTATGGTAGAGCCCCAACAGATTAAAGAAAAAGAAATTTTATTCGTTTATTTTGATTTGTTTACGTCATTGTTTGTGTCGTTATGAGATTGTTGCAAGTGGGCGATCAAAACAATTGTATATTTACAGTGAATAAGGAGCATTTCAAGCAGATTAAAAAGTGAACGTGCCATAATTACGATAATCTGGTATGCAGGTTGCAAATCAATATTATAAACATGAGAAAACTATGTAGGAAAGCAGTTCTGAACAGAAAATGTCTTAGCGGTAGTGGATGCTGGCTAGCCGGTGGAATATTTAGCACTAGCAATGGTTAACAAAAGTTCAGCAAAAACAATTCAGAAGAGAAAAGTAGTTGTTCAAGAAAAATTTAATGAAACTTGACCACTGAAATGCAGGGTTTCGAACTGCGCATGATGGCGGTCTTGACGCTATCTCCTCCGTGTACTCTACTAAGCGTTATGTGCCATATATCATGAAAGCTTCAGTTTCAACTTCTGTATAAAAAATACGCACGCAAGCCAGTCAGTGTTACAAGTTTCACTATACTGATTTTCCTTCCAGTTACTGCAGCCTTCTATTTGCTCTCGCTTATCATTTGAATGTAACCCTCTTTTAAGTTGGGACTTTCAGTGTACCTCCGGAAACACAGTTATATGAAAAGTTTCATTTCCGAAGCACTGCGCTCACCTCCACATGCTGAGCAGCCTGTCTAAGCGAATATCTAACCAAGCTGGTAGAATGCGCAACTGGCTCGCGTTACAGGACAACTTCTTTCATTTCGCTGGCTGCGACGTTCCAATACGGGCGTAACTTCATTCGGTTTCTGTCATGCAACGGTTACCTGTAGCGCGAGGAAGCCGAGCTCTGTCAATATTTCGAGCACAGTCAAAGAGCGTACTTATTGCGGGCGCTCTCTTGCGTTGCAGACAGTACAAGCTGCAGCTCGACAAGCACTTAGACGAAAGCCAAGTCGGGGTCGAGGACCGCGAAATGACAGACCTTTTTGGAGAAGGTTAGCTTACGACACTTACTGTAAGACGTTGCTCCTCCTACCCCCCCCCCCCCCCCCCCCTATTCTTACCACCCGTCTTTTCTACCGTGAGAAAAAAAAAAAGCAATAGGACAGATGAATAAAGGGCGCGAAAGCGGAGCTCCGAAATGAAAGGTCGCTTTGAAAATTTGGAAATTCCGCATTCAAAACCCTTTGATCTACACCTGTGCCTTAGAGGGAAGAGGAATTTATGAGCGCTAGCGTTACTCACTTGCGACAGCCGAATTACCTGCCAGTACTGTCTACGCAGAGGTCGTAGCAATAAAAAGAACCATTTAATTTGCGTTCTGTCAAATCGTGCTTTCATAATAAGGGCGACAAGAATATTTTTCACCTCTTATTTGTTTTGCGAAAAAGATACCCGCCAGACACACGCTACCTTGGGTGCTCAGTAATTTTCAAATTAGCATTTAAAATTAATGGGTTCTTTTAGGCAAAGCAATGCATTTTTTTCTCACTGTCTTCCTGTGCCTGTGTTTGGCTGAAACTTAGCTCGCCAGAATTCGCTCGTATTTCTATATTAAGTTTCCTTTTCTTAAGTTCGCACTGTCGATATCTTCCTGTGCCTCCTCTTTCCAACGCAAGAAGTTTCAAATATAATGACTGTAAAAAAATAAATAAATAACTGACAAACAAAGGTTTCGCCTTGAAGCAATGTCAGCATTTCGACCATGGCGCTAATCTTGAAGACACCAATAATTTCTGGCGCCTGCATGGGATACATGCAGATATTACGCCCTTAGAACAATGACTCGATTAGTCAACCCCCAAGAATCATCCTCAGCAACTGTGTATACTATCATGCTATCAGGATCTTGATATATGTGAAGACCAAAGCCATAAATAATTTGATTATTTGCTGATTGATTGATTGATTGATTGATTGATTGATTGATTGATTGATTGATTGATTGAAGTAGGTGACTTTGAACGAGTCTTCGATGTCATTATTCATGCCGTAAGCAATTGCTTGTAGTGAAGTTTCCAAACAGCACGTTTTTTTTTTATTTATATCTTTAGTGGTGGCCTTGGACAATAGTGCTTAGCACACGTAGCATTTTCATTTATTTTACAGCGTATAGAGGTCCATTTATTACTTTTTTTTTCTATCCCCAAAAGACGCTTTTACTTCGCAAAGCAATGAGCAAAGTTATTAAGAAGTGTACGTCAGGCATCTCATCTCCTTCAGAGTCCGGCCTCAAAACGAGCCGATTAACCATAGTTACGCTCAGGTAAAACGTATAAAACCGATTGGAGGCACATGCAGAAATCATCGTAACTGACAACATTCTACACTCTACCTACTCCAAAGATGTAGGCCGCCGAAGGACCCATTACACGCGCAGGTTACTTTAGTTTCCACCCATATAGCAGTGAAGACTCTCTCATTCTGGCGCACTCAAATTCATGCGGAACACAGGATCACAAGCCTTTTATTCCGTGGCAGAAGTTTTGAGTGTTTGCAACTGCGAGGAGTGCTTTCGACGATGCAACCTTCCTCCAAGAAACTGGCGTTCGTAAATATTTGAGCTGCGTCTCGAGAAGTGCCGTTTCTAACTGCCTTGAATTCCCGCGTGTTTGCTGAGCGCTTTAGAATCCAGGAGGCTCGCAAGCGTAGCTCTTTTGTTGTGTGGACTCGCTCCTACGATGAGAGCCTTCGCGCTGATACATGGAGCAGATGGCACTTAATATATAAATTTTGCTTGTATTGGTTGCCACGCCACCATGAGAAGGAAGCTTTCCGAAACTTTGGAAATGGCAGAGACAGCTCATGTATAGCTTCTTAGAGTGCCGATAAAAAAGCACTAATACTTGTCGAAGGATCATTGAGAGCAACAAGATCTTCGTCGTGTGAAAGGGCAGTATCAGCACATCAAAAGGCAAATCGTTCAGGTAATAACTGCTAGGTCGCTGAAAATTTAGCACTCTCACGAGGGTAGTCTATGTGTCTTGTGGAGCGAGAGGTTTTTCTCTAAATACCAACGAGAAATGCGGGTTGCTACTGCATACTGAATTTAGTGCGTCGCGTGTTTCAAACTAGAATAGCACTGCTATTTGTCTGCTAACTACAGTTTGTCTGCAGTAACCGAGCTAGTGCCATGCCCAATGGGAATAGGGAACAAAACAAAATCAAAATTCTGGGGCTGTCATTTATTCTCAAGTTTTTCCATGATCCTTGGCCCCTTTTCATGTAGACGGTACTCGATGCTTTTTGAACGGCGAATGTTCAGCGCTGTCATATTCACAAAATGATCAAGAAAATGATGGTGTCTTGCGTAGACAGTTTGACGATGGTTACTTCAGTGATGGTTTCATTATTACTTGTTAAATGATAACAGCGCGGATTATTGCACTCACCTCCTGTGTTTATTGATTGTCGATCCTTATACACGCCTCTTTTGAAGCGAACAAATGCGTGCATGTGGGAGGGGCCGTATTTACACTACGCTCCACGTTCAACTACATATCGTTGATCGTATTTCTTGATATCCACTCTGCTAGGTTCGTTTCAAGTGTTACGACCCTTGATGAGACGACGAAAGTTATTTGGTTGTGCCTAAGGCTTCTGCGTTGAATTCACGATCGAAACTCACTGTTGCAGACTTGAGAAAAAAGAAATGTTTTCCTCAGAGGCGCTTCGAGGCTGTTTTCACCTGATATTGTTCAAAAAATCGGAAAGCTGAGCTAGTTGGTACACACTGAATGGAATAACAGCGCAGAGACGAGGGACAAAGTCTTCATTCTTGTCTTGTCTTCCTTCTTTGTCCCTCGTATCTGCGCTGTTATTCCCTTCAACTGACATTGTGTCAACACTGTGTCAGTCAGTTGACACTACACACTGTGGTATAGGTGCGGGGTGTTCTTACGTGATCATGAGCGAGCGAGCTTCAAACGAGGCGCAAGGTGGAGATGACATTGACTACCCAAAACCTAAGAACGTTAACGCTTTAAAAGACCACTACTGCGCCCATAACGAGCCGAGAAGAAAAGCATTGAAGACGACGTATATTCCCAACACATTCCAGGAGAGCCGCCCGAAAGGAATGCCCTCGGACTTTCGGAAATATGTTCGGACAAGCCGAGACATGACGGCAGTGTTCAAGACTGAGCTCGCCAGAAAGATCTGTCCAGATGTACTACATGGTTCTTAATGGGGCAAGCATACGAGAAACGATGATCGCAGGCGTTGAATACAGCAACCTGCCCGCCCTACTCGTCACAAGCCGACGGTGGCGGCGCTAACGTGTGCCTTGATCGCCGTAGATGTGCACATGGTAACGCCACACAGCCGGAAGATACAGCAGGTGTTCTGTTTAAGAAGACGGTACATTTTAGTATTTGCGCTGCATCTTTTTTTCTTTTTTTGCCCCCACTTGTTCTCAGAGAGGGAGCAAGGAGTAGCAGAAATTAAGCGATGCTATCAAACGGTCTAGCTAATGGCCATCGTGTTGCTTGATATCATTTTTATCTTCACGCGGGCGGCGGTATGAAAAGAAAGTAGGAAGCAGAGGGTGACGTGCGTTCTTTTCATTACTTGAAACGCACCGCGTTAAACGGACGTGGTGGAATCATCTAAGCGGGCCGCCTGCCACCTCTGCAGCCGTTCGAGGGTACTTATCCGTTACGCGTCTGGTTACGCGCACGCATCCCTTCAGTACTTCGACGCACACGTAGCGCTGTCTGTCTTGCCTTTAAACAGTGTCGGCAAAAGCTCTTACGGCCTTGTTCTTTCTTAAGTAGAAGAAACCTCAGCAGTAAACGAAAACCTCCCAGCGTTCTCCAATGTGGAGCTCGAACTAAAGGCGTCCCACGCCCCAGAGCCATAACACGGGCTGAGCGCTTACCGGCCCAGTGCACGCTTGTTACTGCCTCTAAGCAGACAACAGCAAGCGCGGAAGCCAACTCCCCAGCGCCAGACTCGCTCCAATCGACCGAGACAATCCTCGCGGCGCCGAGAGACGGAGTAAGGCGAGGAAAAGCTCTCACCCGTTCAAATATACAAGAAAGAAGAAAATGGGGAGTCAGGGGAGACCGCGGAAAGGGAACACAGCGGCCATTAGACGAGCCGAAAGGAGGACGAAAGGGAGTCGCGCACGTCCGCCCACGTAACGACCGCGTGTTGCCGCAGTGGTGCGCGCGCAGCCTCCGGAAGATGCCGCCACGCAGGAAGCGAAGACGTTGCTAAGAAGGATACACAGGGGTGCCTTCATTGAGCCAGACTAAGGAGGCTGGAAGCTTCGACCAGGCGTTGGGTAAAAAAAAAAGAGTAATAAAGTTATACAAAGAGCTTCAGGATGTTCCTGCGTGGGTGCATGCAACGTTATCCCCTTTGTCATCTCGCGTTTTTCTAGCTGTCAGGAAAGGCACCGAAGGCGTCAGGAAGAGGCGTGGGCTGGCGACTATAAGGAAAGCTGGATGAAGGATGAAGGTAGGGTTCACTGAGGGTTCTTGCGTGGGCGTCGGGTAAAATGACTGCTCACCGACTAACTTGCGTGCGGTTGGAAGGAACGAAAGGCCCGAAGATGGCGCAATAAGGCTGCGGTGCCAAATGGATGTGAACTGAGGGGGCGCGCGCTTTCACCGCTGGGCTAGAGACAACGGAAAAGGTAGTGAGAAAAAGCAGTCTCCGCAATGAGCTATGCCAGATGGGGCTTGCAATAATGGTAAACAGGCTTGGAAACGTCGAATGGCAGAGAATGAAGAGAATGAGGAATAAACTTTTCGGATGCTGGATGGGATGCAGTTTCCAACACAGATAACGAGAAGATGCGATGTCTGTGCTAGAAACGGGCTGTAAACATCTGTAAACAGGGGGTGATATGCGGCCTATTCACTTATTCAGGTCCCCTCAGTACTCTTTTCAGCAGTGCACGTCTGTTAGTGCCCGTTTTTGCAAGGGGTAAGGTATGATGAACCGTTGATCTTGAGACGGATCACATACCTGAGAAGGTAAGCACGTCAACATGAAACAAAAGGTTTATGGATTGCATGGTCTTCGATTATCCATTGCTTTAAGGACTGTTTTGCTACAACATTTGATTGGCTGATTATTCGAGTATTTTAAGCGTAGTGTAAATGACGAACATTGGATCACTTGTCTTTTGAGCACTCGAGCTTCTGTGTATGAAAAGTATTAAGCTGCAGAATTTTCGTTTAAAATCTATTACGTTAAACAAGCATGCAGGGTACAAAAATTCTCCATTTAAACTAAGGTAAGGTTATCTTTACTGGAATAAAAACCTTCGAAGAGCGGTAAGGGGTTCACTAAGTCCTCCAGCGGCAGCATATAGTGTGACAATTCATCAATGCACATTCCTTAAATTTGAATAAAAATGACATTGAAAAGAAAAAGCAGAAATATAAAGCTCGTATGTATAAATTCTTCACACAGCCGATGAACAGAAAAACATTGCCGCGCACGATTTTACGAGGCACTGATTCCGAGCTAGACGTCACTTTCCGATGGCGTCTTAAAAGACTCCCTCGTTGGCTGAGTCGTGTTTGGTGAGCGTAAAACCAAGTGCCAGGGTGCACTCTCGGAAATACGGTACGCAGTTAATGCTGCATCGAGATGAGCCACGTTTACGAAGGCCGTTCGGCAGGGTCTCACCATTGTGTGTTTCCTTTTACGAGTGATGCTGCATCCGGGCTCCTCCCTTGCTGACCTGCTCGTTGTAAGCCTAAGCGGCAATTCCGGAGAGGTCGCGAGGATAAACACATCGTCCGCTACAAGGAGGTAATCAACATTCCTGGCGCGAAGAATGCGCTTTTCTATCGGCGTTCATATATGGAGGCGCTCGAACGCTAGGACTAGTTTATTGAGTCGTTCGCCGTCGCGTAATAGGATGCCTTCAGACACTGACAACGGGTCCAAGAAGTCCATGCGTCTTTACAGGGCGTCCGGATATCGAAAGAAAATTAAGCTGATAAAAAGAGACTTTCATTAAACGGCGCACCTCTGGTGGTAGGAAGTAGCGTTAAATAATTAGGTTTGAGAAAAAGCGTTTGATCACTTCCTGTGTGAGGAAGAAAAGAAATGCGAAGCATTTAATATTGTGACCCGCGAGATGAGCTAATTAACAAACATGGAGCACAATTAAGCTAGTCTTGTGCTCGTTTTTTTTTCTTTATCTCTAAGTTCTAATATAATGCAGGGGGGGAAGCTATTTTGAGCCTTTATAGGCAAATATTTGCGACCACACTGACCTCTCTACGTCCGGCTATTGAGCGCAATTTTACACGCTAATTAGGAAGCACTATTAAGGCAGACAGATTTTTTCAAATTCTGTTTCCTAGTCCAAAATTAAAGTTTGTTTTTGAGCCAACTCGCAAAAAACGATATCTTTTCCTCAATATTTGTCCCAAATTTGCTTATATATTTTCATAATTTTTTTTGGACTCTCAGTGTAACTGTAAATTTCTAATAAAACTGCCAACGTTCATTAAAAACATCCGGCAAGAGACAGTGGAGCCTTAGTTTGATCGAAGCAACTATGTACCAGAAACAATTTATTATAAAATAGTCAGAGGATCCACACAGGACTCATTTTATAGCAGACCGTTCTCTTCATTTGTTACAGCACATCAATTCTCACTGATTAACATTGACCGATTTCATTTGTTCATCATGTACTAGCGCTATTTAAAGCAACCACTGCACGTACCAAACAGTTCTCCACTTGGAAAAATAGATTCCAGTTAGCCTAATGCTTAGTGATTTCATGTCATTGGTATTTTAAAAGAACACTCACTACGACAAATTATAGCTCGAGTTAAGCCGCCTATAAGGTCGAAAAAAAAAAAAACATTTCGCGCTTATGTAAGCGTATCCCTCGTCCAGTCTAAGCGACCGTTAGGCCGAGTTGTGAAATCCCCATTCTAAAGGGCAGTTTGACGTATCCCGATCCACTTGGCATAGTGCGTCTAAAAGCTGTCTATAGCCAGAATTGGCCTAGTGGAAAGGGAGGGGCGAAATGCTAAATGTCTCTGCCATGGTTCTACGCTGGCGCTGTCTCGCACCCGGCATTGGATAATTGTATGTTTTACCACAGGACAAAGATCAACATTGCCAGAGAAGCATAAAATTTTCATTGATATGAACCGGACAGAAGCCGGTAGACTCTGCCTGACGACTGCATCAATGACCACATGGTTACGTGATTTCGGTCTTACCGATAAAAGAGAGGCGCAACTACAGCTATTCCCAACGTCGAGCAGATCAGTGCGAGAGTGCAGAAATGACATCCAGGACAACTACACAAGCCGCTAATATCTAAGACGCGATGGCGCCAGCGCAAATCCACGCGCCGAAAGAGCTCTCATTTATCCTTTTTTCCAATACATGAACTCTAACTAGATAGCTTTTAAAGCTCCGGGCTAAGCCGTTCGGGACGAGTTAACCTACCCTCTTCAGTCGGGCTGACTAAACTTGGTCGGATGGCCGCTTAGCTCGACAGGGTGACGTTTACATGAGCCTCAAAGGCCGCTTTCCGCCTGATAGGCTGCTCAACTAGAAGCTACACGAATCGCTTACAATGTCCAATTAGAATACCACAGACAAAAGAATCTCGCAGACACAAGTGCACGTAATAAATGTATCCGGGTTGGGCCTGATTGTGTCCGTTTCAAATTTTCGTTTGAATCATTTCCACATAAACCCTTTTTTTGTTTTTTCAGCTACAGCCGAAAGGTTTTGTTTTCCCACAGCATTGTGATGTGTCCTGTAATAAAGAAGCAGAGCGTTTTCTACTTGTCGGTACAACTTTAGAAATACTTTGTTTTTGCTTGAGAAGGGTCCGCTATTAACGACGGGGGAAAATGTGTAATGCTTTGTTTTATATTATTTTTTAACATTGGTTTTCATGTATATTCTACTGACTGACCATATTAGTACACAAAAATATTCACTCTCATTCTAAGACATCGTGACCGTGAGGCCGTAGAAACCTCTCAACAAAGTTTTACTGCACATTTAAGTGTGCCTGATATCAAACAACCCTGCCACTGGTTCAATGACCAGGCTTCTCCTTGCTCAGCTAATATGGCTAACATTCAAGTCAGGAGAGCAGTCGACTGGAGCAGTGGCGAATCTTCGGAACTTGTTGGCCGAACTGTACAACTTTATTAGCCTTTGGGATACAATAGGGCTCAATTGCCTCGCTTTCAGCGGCCATCAACTGTCTTTCCTTTCTCAGGGACCGAGCTCCAGCGCTCTTTGATTCTCCGAGCTAAGTGTGTCTGAAGCGAGCTTTTAATTAAACTTCAGTCATGTCTCCCAGACTCAGACTCCGCAAAAGCACCAACGAAAATGTATGTTCGGTATTGAAAAATTGGCTGAAAATAGCTCAGTCACGAAAAGAAGAAAGGGCTGGTGTCCACAGAGGATTATAAAAGGTGACTGCTCAAATCAGAAAGAGTGTGAGGAATGGCTACGTGCGAGCGATAATTGCTTCATTAACAATCTAATTAAGTCGATCACTCTTCATTATTTCTCGAGAAGTTTCTTGCCTCAGGCAAGTGGAGGCGTGTAATCGATACGCACGACGACGCCCGCCTTGTGGTGTTGTCGCGCATCGGTGAGCCTTGCGCACAAGTCTCGTACATTGAGCTCAATTCTCCGTTTATTGATTTTTTTTCGCCCCGCCTCCTCGGCAAAAGAAGAAGCTCCGACAGCCATTCTCTCGGTTGCTTGAGGGACAGGAAGCTAATAATAAATAAAAAGAGTGCGCTAGCAATCTGCGCGATTAGCGGCGGTCACAGGAAGAAAACACGAGGCCAGCGGACTGCAAGAAACAAGGTCTATCAAGCTAGTCTTGTTAGATTGAACCCTCAGCAACTGAGACGTATCGTAATGCTTGGCTGTAATTTGTTTTTCGCGAGCCCTTTCCTGAAATAACGAAATGGATTGATTGGGATCTCTCACGTAGCAATAATCGGTTGAAGGGACATGTGCGTTTTGGCCAAGCGCTTATTTTCGGTACGCTCTTGGGCAGAATGTAGCGCGGTGAGCATCATACTAATGCGGAATTGCTGGTAGAGCAAAAGAAAGTTACATGTTGTTGTACAAAGCAAGCCATTTTTCATCAAATGGCTTCGCACTTGTACTCGCAAGACACCATCCTGCCTATGTTGCACAGGCCGTTTTTGTTTTGTTCTCTTTTTCAGTCTCAGACGGCATTCTTAGAGCAAAAAAAAAAAAAAACACACACACAGGCACACGAGAGAAAAGGAGGGACACGGGACAAGCGGTTGTCCCGTGTCCCTCCTTTTATCTCGTGTGCGTGTGTGTGTGTTTTTTTTTTTTTTTTTTGCGCTAAGAATGCCGTCTGAAGCTGAAA
>JAJIZL010017330.1:262154-277621 GCA_023969395.1 Amblyomma maculatum | reverse complement strand
GGGGGGGGGGGGGGGGGGGGGGGGGGGGGGGGGGGGGGGGGGGGGGTCATGCTCCCAATGGCCTGGACAGATAGCAGGCGCAACACAAAGGCTTGGTTAGACAATGACTGCGCACAAAGCAAGCGCTGAAAGCGCCCGCCTTGTGCGCCTAGCCAGGAAAAAAGGCTCGCCCGTATTCAACGGCGCAAATCATTAGCGACTTTGTGCGGGCCGCATTTAGGGGGAGAAGCAAGGTTTGTCACGGGCGACAAGAGAAGTTCATTAGAAGCGCGTGACAGCTGCAAACAAATGGCCTTTTTCTCTGCCAGTCCCGCGAAATGAGGATGCGACTTCCGAGACCAGTCGCGCTCTTCGTCGATGACTCGGCCAGCCGCATTACGGTCCCATCTTGCTTGGCACTCGCCCGCTTGCTCCAATGAAATGCACTGCGAGGGAGGGGGGTTCCACCGTCCTTCTTGGTACAGGGCTGCTTGATATATACGCATATGCACGACGGTGCATGTTCCCAAGGAATGTTCATAAATATGTGATGAAACGCGGGCGTAAATATTGTAAATATGCACATTTTTTGTTCTCATACAGCATAGTAAAAGTCTAAAATTTTAACAGGTAAGGAAGTCGAGATGAAAGTCCAGAGAGTATCAGCATGACATTAAAACAAATCAGACACTAGGGGCGTGCAACACATTTTTTTTTTTTTAGAGCTGAATCGAATACGAATAGGTTAGCTTTACTATACAATCATATAGGAATGTTGTAAAATATCAATGGAATTTAAATACTGTAAAAGTATGAGAGAATCGAACACGAATTGAAAATTTGCTTGGGAATAAAAGAGGATATAAGATTTATATTCACGCGAAGCAGCAAAATTCTATCAACGGTGTTAAATGTGCTAAAGAAACCCCGCTGTGGCTGTCGAAAGACGCAAAACTTATCTGCATTGACAGGCATTAAACGCGTAGTGAGTATATATGAGTGTCATGTCAAGCTGTAATGAAAAAAGCTCGCTTTTGCTACTTATGTCACATCCGGAAAATCTCATTTTGTGATAGCAATTCGAGTTTGAGCCATAGACGTTCATACTGGCTGCGAAGGCACGATCTCCACAGTAATCATTACGAATTACCTGTGTCGGGGTGCTATGCTCCTCTACATGCATATAGACTGATTTTGGCAGACCGTTGTGGGGCGTTACTTCTGAAACGGCAGTCGAATAAATTACGGCGCGCACTGTTCCAACTTCGGGCCCATCATTCGTAAATAATTCGACAACTTGAGAATGGATGTGATCCATATCGAAAGGTTTGTTCTTGCACTATTTCATTCACTCATCCCATCCAACAGAAGATAATCTGATCGCTTTTTGAAAAATTGAAACTATTGCGCACCCGTTGACAGTAGGAAAGAGCCGGATGAAAGCTACGGAAGCATAGCAAAAAAATAAAAGAAATAGGGGCAGTTGATCTTTTATGTAACATGGTGTGAGCCTTCGCGCCTCCTCTAAAGGTTATTGCTCTAGCATGAAAAAAAAAAAAAAAAAACGCACTGGAAAGAACAAACGGTTCTAGTAAAAATTTAATGCCAGATTTCGACGGCATGGGGCTAGCTCATTTTCGCAAACTTTAAGCAGTTACGCTAACGGCTCAACTCGGCTTAATCCATTAAAAAAGATCCACAGGTCGACATCGCCGGTACCACTTCAGTCAACGCGTCGGCTGTATCGCTCATGATTGAGATTCCCATGTTTAAGTACATTTCCAGAGCTCTGTTGTGCACGATGATGTCCTAGGGCCAATAAAGAGGAAAGCATTTAACATAGAACGCTTAAGAAAAGCTTTAGATCGCACTTGCTGACAATGCCGGTGATATTGGCGGTATTTCCGATCGCCCGGTGTTCGATGCGAACGTAAAACGCGCTTCAGGTGGAGGTCTTGCGACAGGTACATCCATATGTTGTCCAAGTCAATCCCAACGTTCACCATCAGCTCTCGATTGTCATACTGGCCATTTTAGTCGGCCTATAACTACAGAACTGCATGAATGACAGTGTGAGCAGAATCTAAGCGTCCCATCACGCTGCTCAGCACGGCGCTTTGTCTTCTATGGGGTTTAAAGTGGAGGCGGTAGGGCGCAGGGCTGTTAATGACACGTTCACCGGTTGTGCCTACAGCTCAGCGTCGCTGCTGGTGGTGGTGTCTTATAGTTAAATGAAGTGACAAAACACGAGCTCTTTACGTGCCTGCGGCCTTACACGAGTACAGCGTGTACAGAGTACGCGAGTTCATCAGCTGTGCTCTGCTCATAGTCGGATGTTTGGGAAGCTCCGGGTTCTAAAGGCTACCTAAACAATTTTTGAACTGTAAACTCAACCATAGGCTGGGGCCAAAGTTTAGCTCCATATCTTTCCATAAGAATGTTGCTTATTTATTGCGGCGAGTTTAAGCGAAGGCAGCGCACGCATAGTGCTATTTAAGCTAAGGAAACCGTTAGCTAGATGTCAGCTCTTACCTTCCTGGGTGCGTAACTATCCTCCGGCACAGTCTTGTAATAGTAGGCTTTTCTTTTTCTTTTTAAAAGCCGAGTTTTCGAACGGTGCTCAAATCGTACCCGTTTGTACACCGATGCAATGTCATTTCGCTTTTCCATCCTCTTTGTAAAACACCACTTCCCATGTGTTTGCGCTGAAAGAACTCAGCGCTATGATTAGTATGACATGAAGGTAAAGCAAAAACAAGAGTTTTTGAATATATTACAAATTTTCTTCCTCCATACGTAGACAATATTGTGGCCTAGAGGCAGCTGCCAGTTTAGTGACGATTTTGTTCTCTTTTTTTTTTTTTTACTTTATACCCAAATGCTAGTCGGTTTTGAAGCCGTCAGCGCTTTTGATTATCAACACCAACAGCAATCCTGATGAAATACTCTGCCTCGTTTTCAGCCTTATTGCATATTCACTAGTAGCGTACAGTGTGCAAATAATTCGATTATATCTTTTTTTCCACTCTATCAATAAGGACCCTGCTGCAGAGTGAAGAGACGAATTGTGTGACAGATGAAAGCTCTCCGAATACTAAGACGCTGCGAGCGCAACAGTTCTGCAGTCTAACAAACTATGGTTGACGAAGCGCGCTCCAATGTCCCGAGATAGTAAGAGCAGCTCACTGATCGTTCGAGCGAAAAACGCTCTTTGTCCCTCCTGTATGTCGGGCAATGTGTAATCAGCCTTACTGCAATCGCTCGTCAAAGTTACTGCCCTTTACGTATACCGCCGGCCTTCTACATGATCCAATGCATGTTTACCTCATTGTATTTTTGCCCGTCTATTTTTGACGGTGGCGGATCGATAACGATCACGCCGTCTTCATACACGCTCCAGTTTGGCCTCGTCTTTCGTGGGGGCAATTTTCTTTGTAGCGCAGAATGCCAGCCCGCAGCGCAGATTGGCGACTTTTATGTAATCTGCTGTGATTGCAATGGCCTATGCCAGGATTGAGGTAAAGAAGCAGAGCAAAGCGCATGGGCGAAGGAACAGAATTCTTGGGAATTGTAGCCGACTGCCAGGCCACGATGACGATAATTAAACGTCGTTGAAAAACTTGGAACTCGAAATAACACGCCAGTATATGATCTAGAAGAAATCTATACATATAAGAATGCGGCTGTCATTTTTCAGATTTTTTTCGGGATAACACCTAAAAAGGAGAAATTTGCTCATCAAAAATGCCCTTAAGGCATCCGCGAAACGTTTTGCATAGGGGTAGGGGTGCACATCTTGCTTGTATATGGCCTAGGTGGGCAAGAGAGGAAGGGGACAGTAGGCAAGCATCAAAAAAGCCCTATTTCATGTTTAAGTTATACATATGTAACAATAATTTTGGGTTTGATTACATTTACCGAGGACAGAAGCAACTGTAGGGTAGTATCTAACTGCGTTTAAATGTCTCGCATAATGAAGTTTAGTCTCTGTTCGACTTACACTGAAAAACAAACTTAAAAGCTTTTTGAGGAGCTGATTTATTTGAGTACTCGAGGTATAGGGTGGCAGAAATTCTGTCAAGAGAAGAAGGTAAGGGAGGGTGCGCCGGGTGATGTGACGCCATGGGAGGGAGTATATGTATACACTCCCCGTGATAACCACAGGAATCCCAGTTTTATGCTAAACATAGATTGCAATTTGCAGTAGAGCTTCAGTTTTTCCGTTACAGTGCACGGACCTTCATGGGTTAAGAAGAAAGAAAAAGTCAAAATTCCCTCTAATAACCATTCGCTCTCCCAATACCAGCACAGCCAGTCTTTCTTTGGCGGCCGTGACATGAGCGGCAACGCTATTGTATCTCATAACGTATAAAGCTTGTTCCCAGTCCAAAAGGGCGTTTTGAACAAATATGGGAGACTCGAGTGTGCCGATCAAGCTGTGTAATACATTGCCAATGCATGCGAATGTATACAAATGAAAAACGCCAACAGTCACCGACTATTTACTATCCGAAATTCTAGGGAGTAAGGCAGCCACTCCGTAACCCCATTCCGCCCGCTCATGCACCACGACAAGTGAATATCAAAGAACTGCAACTCAGACATCTGGGCGAGTAGGTATTAATACATTGCTAACATAAAGACATTAACACAGACACAGAAAGACAGCGCTTGTTGTGTCCTTATAGCACACCTGTGTCTGTGTTTTTGCGCTCATGTTAGCTATTTAAAGAACCCTAAGCGGTCAAAATTTCTGCAGCCCTCCATTATGGCGTTCCTCGTAGCCTTAGTCACTTTCTGATGTTAAACCTTATGAACCAAACCAAACAAATGGTCAGCACAGGACGTGCATAAAACACGCTCGAAATACGCACAATGAAGCCTTCCTGCAGTTTTAAGCTTCAAAAGTTTCACACAGTCAATTCTTAAGATTTGTTTCATTACACGGGAAAGATATGCATTAAAATAAGACCTTCTGACAAAATCTACACTCGCTACAAATTACTCTCCTCTGAGGATTCTTTTGTCAATATCTCAAACAACTTGATCACAGTTTTCACCGAACTACAGTGTACTAGAATATGGGGTAGTGTGTTCAGGTGCCGCCGCTCTCCATGCATTGGCGTGAAGCGGCGCGCGTGGAAAGAAACCGGTTTTGTGCGGCGGCGCTGCTGTAGCGTGGGCTGTCGGGGCTGTCGGGCTGAGCCGCTCGCTCTCCATTCTCGGTTGCTGGGTGGTGACGGTAAACGTGGTCCGTGCCCGTTTTCTCGTGGTTTTTTTCTGGTGCTATAATAGCTGCTGGCCGTCCGAGAGTGTATAAATGCCGAATCGTCGGCGGCAACGGCACTGCTTTGCACCTGGGTGCAAAACAGGCTACCACTAGACTGACGGTGAACAGCCGTCACTTTTTGCTGTTCCGAAAGGCGAAGCGCACAGGTAGGTTTGGGAGAGAAATTTGCATCGCAAAGACAAAACCCTGGATGAAACCTGCTCGGTATGTGAACTTCACTTCGAGCCGTCGTGTATTCTCAGAGACTATGCTGGCTAGCTCGTGCTAGCTATGCTAGCTCGTGCTGGGAGCGTCACGCAAATGGAGTTGGCGGATTCCTGAGTGCCTCCACAGCTCACGGACTTAGGGTCACAATATCAAGCACATTGGCTCTACTGGACCATCTAGAAAAGCACAATTTCAAATATCTAATGACGGCGAGGCTCAGCCAGGATCCATTAGAGAATTTTTTCGGGATTGTCAGGCAGTCATGTGGCTCAAATGATCACCCGACGCCAACACAATTCCTGATCGTCGTAGACTGCCTCTCATTTTATAACCTCGCAAAAGCAGTGAATGCGGGCAATGCAGAGCGTAATGAAGAAATAAGCTCTCTTCTTGAACCGTGTGATGGCTCCACTCAGGATGCCAGAGTTAACGAGTTCGATAATGCAGCTGAAGCGGTGAACCTGGATTTGGCAGACCGCATCCTACAGAGGCTTCCGTCCGATCATAAAGGATACGTTGAAGAAAAAAGTGATGGTCGGCTAATATATTACATGGCTGGCTATGTGGCCCGAAAGTTCCTCAAGCTAAATGACTGCACAAATTGTAGGCACCTTCGTTTGCTTACCACGGCAGGACCTACACAATATTCCAAGTTCACGGACCTTTGCGACAGAAGTGGGCTTCTGCACCCATCTCAGGCGTTGTATATTGCAGTGAAGAAACTTGAGGACATATTTACTGCCTATTTCAGCAAGCAAGAGCTGTGCAGCGACAGTGTAGTTGATGTGATGCTGCTGGCACAGAAGCACTTCGACTATACCCTATAGGCTGCAGCCAGAATACAGACTTACTAACAGCAGCAGTGGTGAAATTCTATGTCCTTACAAGACTTCATTTTTTTGTCAAAGGCATCAACCAGTCGCGAGAAGAAAAGCGAAAAAAAAAAAAAGAAACTGCATGCAAAAATCAGTCGATGTTCGTAAGTTTGCAACCGCAGCCGCCTGATCATGACTTGGTCGCGATTTCGAGGTCACGCTTTCTGCTCGCTGCAGTATGTACACAAGCTTGTAAATAAACAGTTTGCTCATCACCCTTGTGTTATTATTTTCATCAGCAGCAGTCTTGCAGCAGTGTCCCCTGTAAGTTCCTTGTGCCTGCACATATTACAGCTGATGGCAAGAATGGAGCCGAGCTCTGAGCGAAACAGTTTGAGAGAGTCTGGAACGGTTGTACTTTAATAATTACCCGCAGCCACACTAATTGATTGATTTTGTTTGCTTCAACTGCTACGCACAATGTTTCTTTTTTCTTTCAATGATCTCATTGCTATCAAATAACGCGTAGTTTTATTTCTGCAATTTCGGCTCAGTTTAGCGGTCTTCAGCTAGTCATTGTTTTTTTTTTTTTTTTTGACCGTGTGTGACTTTTATTATTGCATTTAGTTTTGTTTCTAGTGCATGTACGACCACGAACATTTAGAAGGCACGCTATGACGTGCTCGCGGTTATAAAGCGAAAAAACACGGGTGCGATGTACGAAAAGCACTATCGCGTATCGCAGGCGGCGCATGCAGTGACAGCCCATGCTTCGGTGGCGCCATCTCGCGGATTTCTACATCAACAGCAGCAGCTCCGAGGCCTCTCTGAACACACTACCCCTTATTCTAGTACACTATAACCGAACGCACAATCCTTGCATGTGTGCAAATCAAGACTTCAATCCAGCTTTCTCTTCAACGCATATTTTCCTGGTAACTTCCTGAGTTCCGCGCTGCTGCTTTCTGTCGGCTGATAACCCTTAAGCCATGTTTAAGTGGAAATGCAGTTTAAGCTTAAGTTTTTTTACTCGCCACGTTGTTTCACTGACATGTGTTTGACCCGATAAGCGTCAAGCAGATGGAGCTACTCTACTCGTTCCTATGATTTCATTTCGCTCGCTCAAAGAGCTCATTTGCAAGATTTAAGTCCTCCACTTCCTCCTTTTGAAATGTTGCTGCAGAACTTATGCTTGACTGTATTGCTCTATATGATTCTCATTTCCTCAATAGAGACAAAAGTACGGGAAGGCAGGGAGGTTAGGCAACTCTGGTACTCACACTTTCCTTTATTTGAAGAGGGATATAGAAAGGAGCGAAATAAAAAAAAATACAGGTTTTTAGCAATAACATGCATAAAGCGTAAAAAAAAAAAAAAAGCTGCATGTTCATTCGTATGCTTAAGCCGAGGATTTGTACGTGGCATCACAGCAAAAGGCGGTCAGCGGCTGGCGGCGAGCCCGCAGCTCTGTAGCAAAGCACCACATTTTTCTCTCCTTCTGCTTGATCTATTCCGCCCTATTTTACTCCCGCCCCTGCTGTGGTCGGAATGCTGGCGCTTTGGGGCAGAACTTTGAGTCCGCAAAGAAGAATCCCGGAAAGCAAAAGGTGTTCTCCTGTTGTGAACGCGCTAGCAAGTGAACGAGAAACACGAAGGCGCCCGCTCGCTCAGCCGAGTCGCAAGTTATTTGCGCCTCGGGGGGCTTCGTTTTGCGGCGCCGTGTCACACTGAAAGGCAAAGGGGGAACAGAGCCAGCAATCTCTCTCTCTCTCTATTTGTCACACACAAAAAAAGAGAAAGTAAGAAGCACGCTGGACGAAATGCGCAGCCCTCAAGAGCTTCCATTGTAGGCGAGCTATGGCGCGTGCTCTGAGCGCGCTTCAATGAGTTGGGGACAAGCCATGGAGAGCCATGCTTCATCGCTGCTCGTCGCTTCCTCATAACTTACCCCCTTTTGATATATCTTTTTTTTTTTTTTTACTTTCGCATTGCTTGCTGCGTTCGTGCTTGACTCACACTGCGCTTTGCGGGTCTTACAAGATCGGAGAGCCCGGGGACAGCCTCGAACTCTACTCGCAATTTTCGGTGAAAATGCTCTCAAAGAATGAAGAAAAATCGCGAAAATGCTTGAGCCCTTTCATGATTGTTCGTCCGTGGACGGCCGCGGCGGCGTTTTGTCCCGTAGCCTTGGAGCGTGGTTGACATGCAGAGCTCCAAAATGTCCATCGTTGGACTGCCGAGACAGACACGCTCAGACGGGCCAACTTCGGTCTATGCCGTGCACGCTGCCGTTGTTCTAGCGTTGCTTTGCTGCGAGATGCTGCGTTCCCTAACAATAAAGATACGGGACGTCGTCAAGCGGAATGCATTCTTTGCGTTAAGGAGTAGCATATACTGTTTTCACGAGAACAGTTTCCCAAGTGTTTTCCATTCTTATGAACAGCCTGCTTGGTTTAGACTATAGTGGTGGTTGGCGACAGAAACTTAGCAATACAGGTTAACTTAACTAAGTCTTCTGGCATGCAGAGTGAAAATGCTGCGCACGTTGTAGACATTTTAAGTTAGCCTAAACTTAACTGAAATGACAATGTTTGGTGTACCATGACGAGGGGAGCGATGCACGTATTGATGGAAACGACATTAAGAAATTACATTTTCATCTCGACTTTTGAAGCGGGAACTCTTTGTTGTCCCGCACGTGATTAGAGATTCTTCAGTCTTCGAAATAATGCCACATCGCTAATTAGAGCGATGTATCATTTTGAATCATGCCCCATGTTTAATTAGAACGACGCAGCTTTTTTTTTATTCTTTAGAGCAGCACTTTCATTTACTCAGATGAAACTTTCGTATTACCTCTCTCTCTGCCGTGTTCGTTTTTACTTTTTAATTTGTTTGCATTTTACAATCAGACTTTTTCACTGATTCATTCCTCCAATACACTTCTGTAGGAAACGCGTTCGCAGTTCCGGCCCCAGTTCAATACGACGCATTTGAAATAAGGCTCAGACAGACTTCTCGCCCAACTAGCTGGAACTGTTAAAACGTCGCTTGTAACCACACGAAAAAAATATCACCGCAAACAATACACCGGAATGTTTGCTGTTCAGGCATTCAGCGAAGTTAACGCGAGCAATTGTGTAACTCCGTCCTCTATGTTTAAACTACTCCAGGGGCCAGGAAAGGCCCATATGCTAGTCCTGAGGACCACTTTAGTATGTCTACATCGCGGCCAGTTGAGTCTCGCTCGGAACTTGTTTTCTCGCGAAATGCTTTTGAAGGCTTACCTACAAGTGCACAGCAAGAGTTCATTCGCGTTTCTCCAAAATTCTCGCTCCTCTTTATGGCAGGATTGTCTTGCCTCCTGTCGACATCCCGTGCTTTGCGCGTATAGAGCGGAAACAAGAGTAGTCCCGATTCAAATCTACGCCGGCTCGTTCACAGAGTGGGCGCTTGGATATGACGTTTTTTAGCACTTGCAAGACGAGCGTGCTCGAGAAGACTACGTACGACGTGACGACGAGGTTGCCTGCAGCACCCCAAGAGACGACAAGGCCATTGTCAGAACACAAGCGGCACAGAACGACAACAGAGACTTGAACTACGAAAACAGCGAGTCTCTTCAAGACTTCTTATTCAGTTTTTTTGCTTTGCTCGGTGATTTCTCGAGCATACACCGAATCTCGAAAGTAACGCTCAATGCCCCCGCTGTAAAACTGCTTGTATTCCACACACGTTTAGTTGGCGTGTAAGGAGCTGAATGTCAGTCTGAAATTGCATTACGAGAGAAATAAGTCGTGACGACTTGCCTTAAAGCACTAGCTAGAAGTGCCTGTCGTAAACACCGACTAAGGCGAGTAATACGCAATAGTGGGATTTTTTTTTTTTTTTTTTTGCTCTTCTCGCATTTGTGATGCCTTCTGTTTGCTGAGCTGAACCGAGTAATATTCATCTGTATGCGGCGAATGTTTACTGTACTTTCGTTTCCTGTTCATGTGGTACATGTCGGCACGCACGAAAACACACGTTCCTCTTGCTTGTGATGATCGTGTTGTCATTTTTATATATACGTCATTATTTAACTTCCTTCGTCAACATTGTTAAACAGCCCTGATTTTAAAGTGCCCATAGCCGTCTCAGATGACGGATGTGGGTAGAGTCTGATGATTACGCGTACATTTCCTTAGGTAGGGAACAATGGCACTCTGCATCGACATGATGTTTAAAGAAACCACGTCGCAATGATCCCCGGTGAGGCATTTTACAGACATGCTTTCTTCAGGCGGCTTCGATCGGAGCTAAGGAAATGCAGCGTTAACCCACTAGTCAAGAAGAATGTGCCTGACAGTGGCCGAAGAGAGGGCACTCCCCGTGGATCCCATACCATGCCTGCCCCTTAAACTGCGGCCTAGAGGGAAGCCAACTGCGTGCACTGAAAATTTCTGAGAACACTGTGGAATCTACACTGCAGAAATGCAAAAACCTACATGTTGTTGGTGCACACGGTGCATCACGTTTGCTGCCATTATCATTATCAATTAAATGCAGTGTCATTATCATTGCTAATGTCATCGTTGCCATTATAACTAAGTGCAGCGTCATTATCATCGCTGCTATCAGCATCACGGTAGACAAAGAGAATCATGACGTGCTCGTAACGATGTCTTCCGGAATTTCCGGAACAAAGTGAGAGCTCGATGCTGGTGCCACTGCGTATGACAAGTTGCGGGATGCGACCTGGTTAAGTCAGGCTTTAAGTACTTCCATGCAACAAAGAAAAACCAACTGCGCCATGGCCGGCATTATTTTAAGTACTCGGCTGGGGTGCAAGAGATGGTGGTTCGATTCCCGGTGTCGATAGAATTTTATTTTTCTGATTACGGTCATCATGATGTCATTTGATTGAGAGCTATAGTGTGACTGGACGAACGAACGCCAACTGTATGAGCCATTAAAGGTTTTCGCCTTAAAACAGACTTCGCCGCTGGAGACGCATTAGTCATCATCCGAGGCTTTAACCGGAAGCAACTGTTTTTCTATGCATAAGCTGTTTTATCAATTGAGCGAACGGCAGCAGCGGCTGGCCGCGCGATAGAGATAGACTCGTGGCTAACGACACAGGGACACAAATGCATGAAGTAAAAGTGTTTCCGCAAAGTGCATTTCCTTCATGACACAAACCTGTGCAGATCTTTATTGGCCGTTTTAACTTTTTGTGTAGTCACAGAGGGGAACGCGCGGTTAAAGAGCCAATTCCTGACCGCCAGAAATAGGAAAGAGAGAATCGGAAAGAATTGAAAATTGTAAGGGTTGAGTTGGCTGGGAGGGGACTTTCACAACGAGGTTTTTGCCCAGCACATGGTGAGCGCTAGACAGTCGGCAGGGCCACTTTTTCACCTAGAACGCTGGAACTACGGCGTACTTCAATGAATCACCCTCTCCGTCCATTTTCAACACTGTTCCGGCTTTTAGCAGTGACGTTTCAAGAAACGCAAGGGCGCCGCATCATTTACTAGTATTTCACAACACTTCAGCAGAGGCACAACATGTATTGTTTGCATTGTTTTCAGCGTATACCATCGCAAACATTTGAAAGTAAACGGTGTCCGCTAAAAGGTTCACAGTTAGACGGCACAACACTCACATAAGGGTGAGCTCCGTACGCTCGAGGTCTGTGTATATTATTACAGTATATATTGCTGAGCGATAAAAGTGAAATACGGTTGAAGTGCAAAAAATCACTGCCCGATAAAAAGTAAATTCAATAAATATTCTCAGCCGGCTAAGTGAACAGGTTTTATAAATCGTAAATGTTCCGGAATGTTTTTGAGGCAGTTTTGGGAAAAGTGGCTCCCCACAAACTGAGAAGGGCTAGGAAAGGACATACGCACACAGGCGTAAGTTCTTCTGTATGCCTCTTCTCGCCCCTGTCGCTTTATTGGAAAGATTTCTATTTTTTCTTTTCGTTCGCTGAACCACCTTCAAACTACAGTTTTAAACTTCAATTGTCTATTCCTTACGCAAACCGAGATGACAAAGTCGACGTGTCAAACCAACTTTTCGATAATGTAGAAGCCGTGAAAGCCGCTGAGTATACATAAAAAAGAACGCTTAAAAGGGCTGACCAAGCGATTTACACCCAAAACGATACATTTGATACATTAAACGTTTCCACATATTTCACCCGTAAACTATCCCTGAAAGCATCCACGCGCCACGTTTCATTACTTTTGATTTCTCTACAGACTTCACAGTGTCGTCGGAATAGTTGCTCGCATTTCAAGTTCCTTATACTGGCCTCCCACGGTATTCGCATATCTGCTTTATTCTGTTACAGCACTCTAAGTACGGATAATAGCGCCAAGCACCACAAATAGCCATCTGCAATTGCTGCAATCTACAGAACTACTCAGTCGAGAAAGCAGGAATACGACGGTTCCGAATGAGCAATAACCCGTTCTTGTCGAGCCATAGTTCAGTGACCCCGCTTCCGACCCAAGCGTGGGAGGCTCGATATGACGAAGTGCCGCGGCTTCAGGAACGCCCGACTTATCAGCTAGCTGTTCTGAGTGGTTATATTTGATGCGCTCGCAAACTGAGGTGCTTCGCACAAACATAACGAAAGGCGAAAAAGTCACTGAAGCGAAATAAAGGATTTGCAATCCTGGAGTGCGCGCATGAATAAGTGGCAGTTCTATGAAAGCTCGCAATCGACTTCATTTCGCTCATGCACAATTTAACCCATTTGGCTACATCTATGCATATGCTAAGCGAGAGTTTCTCCCTATCTCTTTTTTAATTAATTTAAGGCGAAAACGTTCCTTTGGAAAAGACTGCATAGCTTAGGAAATCCATTTATCCCTTTTTATTATTCATTTCTATATAGTTACTGCGACACAAGAACTGCTTACAAACCATCGCGAACAATAGCAAGACACGGCTAGGCCAACGCGGGGCAGCAGGGAAGGAATTGCGAGGCAGCAATAGGTGTTATTAGCGCGAAGGCGTTATACGAAGCTCGTGTCACAGAAAAGCCAGGGCTGGTGGAGTTGAAAACTGAAATTCCTGATTGGTTGAAAAAGTCATCACACCGCAGCTACGTGCGCTCTCGCGCTGGAGTTTCAAAAAAACTCATCCCGCTCAGATTGAACGTGACATCAGGTGTGAACTGCAAGTGGTTGAAAGATGTTATGTAATAAAAATTAAAGGCATCCGCATGTCTGAAATTAATTTAACGTTAGAAAGCCGTTTGATTTCGCTTGAAAATTCCTTGTAGGTTGTAGGCATGATTTGAAGCCATGACTGTTAGTTTTCTAGCTAAGCCAGACAAGCTACCATGCCACAAAAGGCGCCTTAATTTCGGTTCATCACTGCATGCTAAGCGCACCATAGCGATAGGCTTTTAGATTTATATCCTAACCACATCGCACCCCACCAAACTATCGTACATATTCACGTCATGATGCTGCTATTCCTATTCCCGCACATCGGAATTACGGGGACGGACAAATGCATCGAGTAAAAGCAACCAGACACGAAGCACGCTTACACAGCTTTTGAGAAGAGCCGGAATTAATTTATATGAACGCTGGGTTCACTTAAAGTTCTTTTTTATGACAGCATGCTAATGAGTAAGTGTGTCATTAGAGAGGAGCATGATGCTAATGAGGCCCAATGGAGGTGTCAAGCTATAATCTTAAAAAGCGAAGCATCAGCGTCCTGAAACTTTTAATGAATGATATTCAGCTGGTGCGTCGCTAGGGAGACCCTACAAAACGGTTAATAGCAGAAAGGCGCGCGAATAGCATAAAATCACACAGCTATCAATAAATGGCAGTTTTCAGCGACGCTCAAACTTAAGGTCTAGCCACGTAACCATCCTGTAGGCTCCAACAGCCGCTTTCGAGGCGAGCAACGTGCTTCGTGAGCTTCGTCTACTATGTTCAGCGTTATTATTTTAAAGCTGTTCTTTCTTTTTCCTCAAGACAATTGCGGCAACATGCGTCGGGTCAATCAAATGTACACGCTATTTCAGGCGCGACTGTTCAATACGTAGGCGCCATGCCGTCAACAGGATCGGTGGAAAGGCGACAGGATTTTAGCCTGGATATAAGCTTGCTTCATTGGAGCCTGTAAAGGCGCAGCTACGATACGGAGCCGTAAAGGCGATATAAGTCTGACAAATGAGGAGGCAAGAGTGGAAATACATTGGAGTACGACCACAAAGAGCCCTGCGCCACACCGTTCCATACACAGTCGACGAAGACGCGGCGCCAGTGCAGATGTTATCTGCGCGAGCAGTGACAATATTAACCAGAGCTCGCTGACGCTTTTCCTCCCTAGCTCCCAAACTTGGTGGCAAGGAAACAAGGGGTTTGGGGACGGAGCGGCAAGCGGCTTCAAGCTTGACAGGGAAACAGGAAGACCGAGGACGGAGAGGATATAGGGAAGCGGAAATTCTCGTAATGAGCAACCCGAGACAATGCTGCAGGCTCAGAGTGCGTTGTTTTCGAGAGGCGGAGACAAAAGGCGCCTGATAAATCGGACAGCGCGCAGGAATCCTCGGCAAACTCGTCGTAGAACCGCTTCGATCGGTTCGAAGAGCAGACAGGAAAAACAAAAAAACATAGGAAAAGGTGAGACACGGCCGGGAGAGCGAGAGAGAAGCCCCAAAATCTCCTTGCAACATCGACAAAAGGGTAGGAGGAGGAAAGCTGTGAAAGATGACGAGACGCGTTGAAAAATGGTGGAGGCCGTTGCCTCCATTAAAGCACAACAAGTACAACAACGACGAGTCTATCGGCGCCGTCGCCGATAATGGAGTCGCTCCCGTGTTCCCGCGTGTGTGTGCCTTTGGGGCGGTGACGCTTTTTCGGAGCAGAAATAAGTTGTTGCCCGTGGGAGCGTTTGCTGGAAGCTTTCGACGTTTCAGCGCTGAATGCGGTCGCTCCACGTCGAGCGGGAACCCCGCCCACATCTACGCGCTCGTTGACTCCGCCCACTTTTCGAGCTTGCCCAATTCTGTTTCCTGGTAACCTCGATTTGGCGATTGAGAATACGCAAACTGGTTGCCGCTGTTCAGCGTATACCCTTCCACTGCAGCCACAACAAGAGCAAATAAAGAGCAGGAAGTGTGGGTCAGTCTCTGAATATCTATGGGGTGTACTGTAGCTAAC
>JAJIZL010017330.1:194974-250385 GCA_023969395.1 Amblyomma maculatum | reverse complement strand
GTGTGTGTGTGTGTGTGTGTGTGTGTGTGTGTGTGTGTGCGTGCGCGTCTGTGCGTCTGTGCGCTTTGCTGCTATGTAAATGAATAATGATAATGAGAAGGTTGTCTAGCGAACGAGCAGAGCGCCTGCAACTGAAGATAGATATTGAAGTTGAGAAGACGGTTTCTAGGCTACATTGCTGGCTCGCGAGCAGCTGAAAAGGCCACACACACCAAGGAAGCAAAAGGGTTTCTCACGGTTGAGAACGACATTGTTCTCTTTTATGCCAGCAGGGGCATTCCCTGATGAGTGCAACGCTGCGATCCAAAACACAAGAATGCTCAATGCACACCCGCAATGATAAGGTCTAAAACTGCGCGTGGCATGTACACTTATACTTGTCTCTCTTCCACCCTCCGTCGCATACAACTGCATCTTCTCTAATTGCGCGGGTAACGAGCCCGGACAGCAGCTTCAGGCACCGATTGTGCCTTTAATGCTTCTATGAAAATCCTCGCCAGTGCGCCGTTATATGAGTAATATTAGGAAGAAGAATATCCGGCATGCTCGAGTGGTGATGAGGGCACACAAATGAGATGTATAATGGACATCACTTGATATCAGGACAGTTGAAATTACAGGTATCTCATATTGTCATTTTGCTAATACAATAGGTCGGGCAAACTTACAGGTATTCATCTGTAAAGATGCAATCGGGAAAGACAGCCACACAGAAGGAGGTAGAAAAGTCCTGATTACAAACTGAAAAGAGCAGCAATACATATGCAATACAGGGTCGATCAAAACAAACTTTAGCGCAGCCCTACTAAAGGTCCGTTATTCAGTGTGGGTCAAAAGAGAAAAGGGAGAGTATCTAATAAAGGAACTAAAAAGCGAAGGAGTATGTGAGTCGAAGACATTACTTGCAAACGATGGCTACCCAATACCGTGCAACGGTATTCTTTAAAGAAAACTTCTCTAAGAACACATTTCTTTTTTTCTGATGCCGTAAGCTCACACATAATCAGCTTATATATCCACCTCACCCGTCTGGAGAACTGAAAGTTTCTGCTGCTCTCAGAAATGGAACGCATTCGGAGTCTAAACTACAAAACACATATTTCTTCAAGACTTTAGAAGGTTAGACCCTTTGCATCAGTATTTTCATAACATCATCTCTCGGTAGTCTACAGCTACCGTGTATCTGAAAGTGATGTTCAAAGAAACTAGGCTAACGTTCCCCAGGATAGGCAATCAAACCCAATGTTAGCTTGACCGGAAGTGTGGTAGTAGGCGCGCTACTTGATTTCGCGAAATGATGTGTGTGCTTTATCTCGTTTATCAATTTATTTCGAGTGATGAATAGAAATGGGGACATGTAACGGGCACGCAAGAGACCTAAGGAACAGGAAATGTGCTAACCTTGTCGAGCACTGCACGTACTACTTGCAAGGATTGTACACCGATGTTTTTGGGAGTAAAAATCCTGAGCAGGAGCAAATTAAAAGCCACCTGTGAAGCGATAGAGGCGTATTATATTCAGAGAGCTGGGTCAGGATGTCTTGGCGATACTTCAGTTCCTTTGTATAACAAAAAAAAAAAAAAAACGTTCCTTTCAATTTTTTTGTGATAAAGGTGTGATGCGTTTCTTTTGTTTATCGCTTTTACTTGCGCCTGCGCTATTCTGTGTATACAAGCTTTAATTTTAAGATTTTAATTTAATTTTAATTTAAGAGTGTATTTAAGCTTTGTGTGGGTCGCTAAATAAACAGTTGTCAGTCAGCGCTGTGTTCGTCCTTCTTCTCTTCCTTTTTCTTTTCTCTCGTCGTGTGTCATTGTGCTGAAACTTATGAGCTTGAAGCTGATATCGTCTTTCTGCCCCTGCTAATCCCCCTCCCTTCTTTTTGTTGCACCGTCCAGAAAAAAGCAGTAGAAGCTTTTAGCAATGCGTACATGTGTGCATGTATTTAATTGCGCTGAGTGCTGCGAAAATGTAGGTTGTGAAATTTCGGCAGCGTGTAGCTATTTGCAGATATATCTGCAAATATAGAGCTCGTAACTGGCAACAATTGTTCGAGAACTGACAAGCGGTCAAACATTCTTACTCCCTGTCACAGCTGCCTTGAAGGTTGTAAGAAAGAACGGTGCGAGCCAGGACTGAGGAACCCAACTGATCTCGTCACCTATCGCAGTCAAATGATACGCCAGTTAAGGAAAACATATCATACTAGAGAAGTAAAACACACGTGAAGTAGCAGTCCTCTAGTTACGTTAACCTGGAAAGAAATTCCATTCCTCGATGTAATGAAACCTCTGTTTCGTGTGCTAGCTACTTTTTCCTCCCTCTTTTTATTTTTTAATTAGCGGACCTTTTATATTAAATTCCAAATGCGAATGAGCGCTTCTTCAGTTCTTTTTGCCTCTGTCGCGGTCTTCATTGAGAACCTTAATTACGATCAAATGTCCTTCCTACAATCAGTAACTCCCCCCCATAGCAAAGCCCTGTGCTTGTTCGCCTGTTTTGGGGACATTTTGTTCCCAATGTTGCTTCGAATGAGCCCAGCCTCGTTTAGATAGGCTGGAAATGTAAAGCGCAATTAAACTAAAGCGTGCCAATTTAGTTAACGCTGCACCGCGCTGGTTCTGCGGTGCTGGGTAGAGGGGCAGTTCCTAGGTACGAATGTGTCTCGCTATAGCCAAGCGTCAAACGAAAGAAGGAAAACAATAATCTCCTCTCGTAAAGCAAAGCGGGTCTCATTAGAACGAGCATAAGACCTCGCAGTGCCCGCCCATACCGCGTTTTTATGTTCGCCACGCCCAGAAGCCGCTCACATCAGCGCCCGCGGGTTCTGCAAGAAGGGCAAATAAGCTTGCTCACCCTTTCAGCACTAATCGCGCGCCAAATCTCTCCCCTCATTTGTCCACCCGCATGAGCAGCACACTTCCCAGAAAGCTATCGCGAAATCTGATCTTTAGAATACTTTCTCTTTTTTTGCTGCGCACATTCCACACAACGCAATCTACGCCCAACGCGTGGTTCCTAGCTGAATTGGAAAACAAATCGCTCGTGCATGCACATAGGCTTGTAGTTGCGTTCATATATAAAGTGTCCTTCCACTTACATGAAAGGCGCCGCGCCACGCGGCTAGAGACCCCTTTGAATGATTTCGGGCTTCAGTGACACTCATCGAGAGCCTAATAGAAGCGGCGCATTATACATGCAGGCGGTTTTGAAGCTTACAATGTTGTGTTGATGGTTTGCCATGGATATGTCGCTTATCAAAACAATGCAATTATAGTATTTGTAGCCGACATGTTTATAATTTACGCTCGATGCAACATATATCCAAATTTAATCATTTACGTCCTTCTACAAACGCTCCTTCATCCCCGAATGTAGCAACATCTAAAGACTGAGAGCATGATATCATGACGTGCATATGCGAATGAATAACATTGTATTCTCGTTTGCAGACGCTCAATAAGAGAAACCATTCCTACCTTTAATGCAATTTGCTCGTACGCAGAGCGCGTACTTCCTTTCGGGACTTTAACCCTGCGAACCACAGTGTCTCTCGTCTTTACACTCTGTAGAATCAGGCGAAGGAATGCTGCAAGGCCATGCTTCCGCAGCTTCTTTTGTAAAGTTCCATTGTTCCTACTGTTTTCCATATTCGTCACACTGAAACTACATGGCACATAGACCAGTTTGCTCCCAGGGCTCTACAGATGACGAATGCAGATGAATCTTAGATTGTACAGACTCCATGCGACGTCATGTGCACGCGGATCGCGTGAGAACCGTACGAATAGTACATGGCAAACATGCGTAAAAACATACGGAAAGAACATGGATATCGGCATGTTTTCAGTGGAGTGGAGCGTGAGTGTTTTCATTAAGTATATATACTTCACAGGCGCAGAAATGTGTTTTTTTTTTAATTTAACGATAGAAATACGGCACAGCGTTAACGGTATCGTAAACAAATTTCAAGCCGGGCGACTGTTGTACGTATTTTTCAGGGTCGTTTGAGGAGAAACGGGCTCGGATGACGCAGAGGGAACAGCGCTGCCCCGTGTGTTCTCCTTCTGTGTCGCCCCGTTAAGCTGCAAATGATCCTGTAAAATACAAAGTGCGAGTCTTACGAGGCTCGGCGAGGTGGCCGCCTTCGAAGTGAAACGACCGGAAACGAAGTAATTTTGGTGCGTCTTGGCAGAAGCCGCCGGAAGATCAAAAGTGGCCGCGGAACTGCCGCAGAGCATTCCGATCTACTTAATCCGGGATCTTTTAATAACGCGGGCTGACATAATCGTCGCCGCCATCACTAATCTTCATCCGCGGGCGGCTGTATCTGCGAGTGACATCTCCGTGATGGCGCCGGACGACAGCTCCACTGCCGCCGCAACCTGGGCGAAGTCAAGCGCAAATGCGAGCACAGCAGCCTATCTTTCACCCTTGGCTTGAGGCCCCCGCGTGCACCGCGGTGCGGTCGCCGTCGGGAGATGACGTGATAGCTCATCTGCCCCTAAATATACACACCCGCTGAAAGCCTCATCCGGCTCAACTGACGCTCTTCAGGAAGAGCCCAGAGCATGACCGCGGTGACGACGACCTAAGTGGCTTTTGAGACCAGCCTGCCGACTATATCTCTCGCCGCCCGGTGCACCACGAGTATTTAATTTTAGTCGTGAAAACGTATGAATAACAAACAAAAATCTTCAGGCCTGCGGTGAGCATGTGGAAGGTTGGGGCGGTTGACGGATCGCCTTCGCCACGATGACAGGTAGGTGTACGTGGAAGGCACCGGGGCCGGTCTAGCACGTTTATCAGTGCGCTTGTCGTTTTAATTGGTCGTTTAATTCGCGCGACTTATGACTGCAACCAGCCCTATCTTTTAGTCGTCGATACTGTATGCCTTAAGCTCGGCAGAACATCCCTGCGTATTAGCCCCTCGTCTGCCACTTCAAGGAAGCAGTGATCCGCCAGGCCAAAATTGACCCGGGATAAAGAACACCACGTCGTTAGAAATTGGTCCAATAATGTCCATTTGCATGAGAAATACCTGCTCTGAACAAGTATGCCAATTACGCATATCGTTATCTGCAGATTTCTATATACGGATTTACCAGCACGGGAATAGATGTCAAAAAGATAACCGCCCGCTTAATAGCGAAACACCTTTCTCGTTATACAGAGCGCACTGCTTCCGCAACATATTGGTGCAGCGTACTTTCCCTTGTGTACCATTTCGGCTGGGCCCCTGAGTTTACAAAATAACACGGATGTTTTAAAGATGGCGTCAAGACGTTGGAAGATATTTTGCTAAGATGACATGAAGACCGGTCGTCATAGAGGAGTGACATTTCAAGCACCCAGATTTTCATTCATGTTCGTTCCGTATTTATGGGTCGCTCACGAAATCTTAATCCCCCCAGCGTTACACTCCTTTTACGCATTTTCTGTGTTTAACCACCGATAATCTTTATCTTCATGTTGTATCATACTGAGATTTTTGCTAATGCACAAAAAGACATTAGTGCATTGGCTCTAGCAGGTGTGTAATAGAATCCAAGTAGGCTTCTAGGAGCCTGCTATTTACGTGCTTTGATGACAGCCGTACAAGTTCAGGTGGCTGAGGTTTGTGTACATAATCCCTTACAAGTAGTTGATTACCTTTAGTGCATTGAATTTTCACGAAATTTTCTAATGCATTGATTACTCTAGTAAAATATGATGTTTTGGAATCTCCTTTTTTTTTTTTTTCAGTAACCAAAATACTAGTAATCTGTAATCGTTGTGTTTTTCCGTTTACAAGTTCAAACCAGTGGTATAACTTTGAGAGCATTAATTGTATGTGGCAAACGCTAGTGTAGCCGGATTTCTTCGTGTTATAGCGACAACGACCGAGCTAGAGAAGATCCACCACCACCAGGATGTCCGCGCATGCCAGCCCAAGCGCACGCTGCCTTGACACCCTAGTATTCTGCCCTCGCCCCTGTATTCTACGCTGTTTAGCTAGCCCCGTATTCTACGTTTCACATTCACATTCAGTAAGCTCAAGCATTTTCCCATAAAAGTGCAAATACCAGCGAATCAATGGTTTGGCGTAACGTCAAGGTGGTGCTGGTGCGCAAGACCTTTATATGTTAATATAATGTACTTCAAACAGAGGTGTACATCGAGATAACCATCAGTCTCGATAATGATGTGATCACAGAAAAGCATGGACAGATGCAGAAGAAAGTAAGAAAAACATCTGGAGTTCAAGTTAACAATGTAAACCTTTACAACAGACCGTAAATTAGGTAAGCCGCTCCAGCTCCTTCTTTCTGTGCATACTTGTTTATGCTAATGTAGTACCGATGAGAAAAACAACGTAGTAGTAGTCAGTTACTTCTCGGCAATCACCAATTTACTTTCATTCGGCTTTGATTGGCAGCTAAAATTAATTTTGTTTCATATCACTAACTGTGATTTCATTCGGTTATTTTTTCAAGTAACGTACTTTCCAGCACTGAGCGAAGAAAGAGCTGGAAGAAACTGTGGCTGGGACAAAAGCGGCCCTGAGCTGTCCTGCGCTTTCTGAGTGTGCTTCCATGGTGCGCCAGGTAATGGCGTCTTTGCTTAATTACTAATATCAGTTTAAATTATAATGACCATCCAAAGGTGAGCAATTTATGTTCCCTGAACTTAAGCGAAACGGCCTACGACAAGAAACAGAAACAGCCAATGAGCCACTTTGTTTGTTAACGTGAAACGCTGACAACAACGAACCAAGAATTATAAGCCCAACTCCTGATTTTTTTTTTTAAGGTCTTTCGCCCGTTTATTTTGCTGTGTTAATTTCAACCTCCTGTGTAAGCATCCTGCATGTTTTTTTTTTATTTTTGCTTTGAGCAAAAATTAATTAAGGAATTATTTGATTGACTGATTAATTAAATATTTGATTGATTGATTTATTGAAGTCGTATTCATACAAGCTTAGACAAGTATCAGTGTAACAGCTGCTATAGATGCTTCTATATATTAATATCCATGCGTTTATATTTTTTTGCCCTTTTACTGCCAGAAGCACTTGTCACATAGTAGACTGGCCAGCGCCCAGTTGCGACTCCAAACCAAACCAAATATGAATTTTCTTATAACAAGTACTACAACCCTACGTTAAGGGCTTTTAACGGGAGGATTCTAGAAAAATAAAACATTTTTTCGCAAAAACAGATTGTGCATGATCGTTGCAGATCAGAACCCTGGGGCTTGAGACAAAGTGAATGATCGCTACTTAAATGGAAAATGTGAAGCACGCTTCTACCTTGTGCGTGCCTGTGTATGAGATATCATCCTTTGATCATTGCGTTTTCCTCGTCTTAACGACTCTCTGAATTAAAAGGTTACGAAGCTGTATTATTGCCAAAGGTACTAACCCTAACAGAATAGTGAACTTATCCAGCGCTATTGCAAATTTCAAGGAAAAAATTAAATCAAAAGAACACTACTTTAGTGTTAGACGGCCTGACTTTCTTGCAGTCCGCACAGGTTCTGGAATCATTTCCGCTATAAAAACACCTCGCAATCCCAACAGATAGCAGAGGAAAAGAGTTGTGAGGCTAATTATTTTAATGACTTTTTTCACTCTGTATTTACGACAGATAACAGCATTATTCCCCCGATTGAAACAAACCGAACTGAAAATATCGGAGAAATAAACATAAGCGATAGCGGAATTTATGATCTTCTCTTGAACTTCGATACAAAAAAAGCAAACGCGCCGGACAACATACCAAGTGCGTTTTTAAAAAGATACGATCGGCTTAATATTCCGCAAATCACTGTCACTGTGAAAACTACGGGATGACTGAAAGTTGGCGAAAGTGATTCCTATCTATAAAGGTGGAGATGTTAGTACTGCATCAAACTTCAGGCCCATTTCATTGACTAGCACAGCGTGGTCGCATAGGGTAACAAAGTGGATTCCAAGGGAAGGAAAGCGTAGCAGGGGTGGCAGAAAGTTAGGTGGGCGGATGAGATTAAGGAGTTCGCAGGGGTCAAGTGGATGCAGCTAGCACAGAAACGGGTTAAGTGGAGAAATTTGTCCTTCAGAAAAAATTTCTGCGCGCGATATGCAATGTGAACTGGGATTTCCCAAGTGAACCTTTGTTCCAAGAGCTTAACATATTGAAAGTGCATAATTTATACAACTACATGTTAGTACACGCATACATTAAAGAATGCAAATTGAATAAGTTTGCCATCCGTTCAACAGCCAATCTTAAGCAAAATCTACTTCACTACCAAACGCGATGTCCGGAATACTGGTATGTAACACACACGCGAACTAATTACGGTAAGCAAATGATTGCTCACACCCTACCTGCCTTACTCAATGCACTAATCTCGGAAAATATTGATGTTTTACATGTTTCATTATCTACTCTATACAATTATTTTTGCCACCAATATTGAGTGTGTATTTATATTGTCAACCATTGGGTCAGTCATTGTGAATCAGCACTATATATGTTCCTTGCCAATTGTACTTCTTTTGTGACTGTGTGAGATTATTTTCATGCTGCTGTATTTTTTTTTTACTTTTTTACTAACCTATGTAGCTTTGCAGATTCACCTTTTTGTTTGTTATTTTTGTTTCTTTCTTCATGCTTGTGCTTTATTGTATTGAAAGCATTGCCATTCCGCACGGCTGCTGCTGCCAACGAACGGGTTTTAGGACCTGTCAAGCTGTTTCCGCAGCTTTTTTCCTCGAACCTGTCCGTTTAAAACTGTACTTTGCAAACGGAAAATAAAGCACTTACTTACTTACTTACTAAATATAGGAGAGGCCTTCGCCCTGCAGTGGATATAATCGGGCTGATGATGATGATGATGACTACGGTGTCTCTCATGTAATGGGTCGCATCGGGAAGTTCAAGCAACATGACATGCATTGCCTTAGTTCCGACATTTGTTTGTCAATACGAGCCAGTACAGCTCTAAGACTCGAATTTGTCCTAGATGATTTGTGAAACCAGAACTGTTCTTTTGTTGATTGCATAATGTCAGTTTTAATACCACTTTGTTAGGAAACCTTTACGGCTTATGCATTGACGTAAAATGGGGCAGTTAGCAGATGGCTACAGGAAGTAATGGGCAGGTTTACTTACTATACTGGTGCAAATTCGATTGTTTATTTAGTGGCGGGAGCAGAGAAGGAAATAGACCTTTTCAGGGCAAGTTGGTGATCAATTCAGACAGGTACAAAGTAGTGCCAGCAGTCATGGGCAGACAGAAAGAGACAAACAGCGCTCCCTTTGTCTTCTTGTTTCTGTCGTTTCTGTTCGCTCTAATAGTAGCTGCCTCAAGAAAATGGTTTTATTGAATATAAACTATTGAGATATGGGTCGAGTCCCTAGTTCAGGACCTCATTACCTGTTTCCTCCCTCCGCTGAGCCCCCTGAGACAGTTCCCTTTTGCCAACCTGCGGCTGTAATCTGGACAGTTCGCTCTAACACTGCTCTTGAGTATTGGGAGGAATGTTAGTGGGTTATTTTGGCAATACCATTCCAGGTGCTAAAGGGTGGCTGACTCATTGTGTGGGGAATAAGGAAATTCGCCATGTTGGGTCGAGAAATGAATTTTTAGCATTCATCCTGGATGGCAGAAAACAGTGAAGAAAGAAGAGAACAGTAAACTACACCAATTTAAGCTTTCATTCTAACCTTCGAAAAGATCCCATCTGATAATTCCAGGCAGCTTCGCGTCAGTACTATTGTGCTTGGTCAAGTTTTTAGGGCAAATCAAATTAGTCATCAGTCATTACGTTTATCAGTTTGCCTCCCAATATTACAACTCAACGCATGCATCAAGACAGACTACGGATCTAAGTATAAAAGCAAACGCAACTAAGCCACCTAAACTTTATAAAACAATAAACAGCATCTTCTTCACTTAGCATATTTAAAAGGGAAGAACAAGTGCAGAAAAAAACAGACTTAAGCTAAGACCGGTCAGGATACGGCTTAGATGAGCTTCAGGACGTGTACGTGAGGAGGGTGCGATCCTGTGCCGGTCTACTTGGGCATTCCGGCCCTATCGCGATGCAGAATTTCCATCTCGTCACTAAGCTAATTACGGTCAGCTTGCAGGTTGCACGTGCATTCATTTCGCTTCCTATGTAGAGTGGCCGTTACCAGTTTGCATAATCCCATTTGGGCTTTAACAGGCCGCGGAGAACGTGTGAGGTTCTTAGCGCATTGAAGGTTCACTCGCACTCAAGCCGCACCCGCTTTCTCCCACACTTTACTTTTTTTGTCGCACTCCGTTAATAACTTTGGCGCGTTGTCATTTACTGCGTCCTTAGCACCTTCCAATTTTTACCGCCAGCACACTAAGGGTCCAAAACGTTGAGAGTGGAACGCGGCGAAGGCTCATTAATTTTCGAGGGAATAATCAACGCACATACCTGTTGGCAGTTCGCCCCCTCCCTCCCCCTTCCCCACCGCCATTATCCCGCGTCCCGCAGCGCGCTCACGTCCGTACATCAAAACGCGCGCTCGAGCGCAGTCATATCGCGGAAATTTGGCGCAATAGAACAAGCCGCAGAGCACTACGTACCGCCGGAAAAACAGAAAGAAAACGATATACCAACCGCGCGACGAAGATAGGGATGAAATAATGAGCCGCGAAAGTGAAGGGACGAAGATATAGAAAGATGGAGGCAGACGTGATCCCGCTCAAATGGAAAAGAACCGCCGAGCGGTGGTGTCGGCTGTGTTCACTTTATTTTTGCTTGGTCGGTCAGCGCACCCGTCGGACGCAGCGGTGAGCTGGACGAAGCCCGAGGATGGGATTCGAATCACGTTCCTTGCGCAGTCCTCCGCGAGTGCACGAGAAGAAGGAGGGGCAAAGAAAACGGAGCGATGAACCATGCAGGAGCGCAAACAACAGCTGCAAGGGTGCCCGCCGACTCCGACAGACAAGGAACGCGCTGATTGTGTGCGCCCACCAATGCGTCCTGGAACGGGCATGAACGTGCGCTTATTCGTCTGCCCGTGTGCGCCTGTATATAGAGGTTGAACCCATCTCGCCAACCTTTAATCCCGGTACTCAAGTATTTCGGCCATCGGGTCGCATTACGTCTGTTCTACGCTCGAATTGAACGGCGTGAACACGATGGGAAAGCGATGAGCACTGGAGTCAGATTGATTAGAAGGGGGAAACGATGCGGAAAGAGCGAAGTTTTTTTAGAAAGTTTCGTGTGCCATTGACAATAGCTTGCAGGATGGACCGAATACGGCCATAAAAGGAAGTGTTTGGGCAACGCAATTGCTCGCGCTTTCTTTTTTTATTTTCGAGTGCGGACTTTTGCAAAGCGACGAATGGGTGATCTCTGTTGTCTTTGAAAACTGCACAACAGCTTTGCAGGAAAGGTAAATATATCCTAGTAAAAGTCTATGATAATGACATCCAGCTGTCAGGCTATTTATATTCGTGCATGAGTACCTTAACTTTACGCTAAAATATAAAAGATCCCGCTGAAAAACGTTCTGGCGTTGGTGTTGCCAGCACCGTCACCGTCGGCATTGTGCGCTAAAAATCACGACAGGTGGTAGTTCGCAGTCGGAACGATGGTCTGGAAGGTGATTAGCTGGCCGCGAGGATGTGTGGCGTCACCAGATCACATGACAAGAACGAGTTGGTACTGCCAACTCGGGTATCTGTATTTGTGTTATAGAAGGTGGGATAGGGGTTTAGTGATTCATCATCATCGTCATCATCATCATCAGCCTGACTATACCCACTGCAAGGCGAAGGCCTCTCCCATATTTCTCCAATTATCCGGTTCTGTGCTACCTGCATCCACTTGACCCCTGCGAACTTCTTAACCTCATCCGCCTACCTGCTTTCTGCCGCTCCCTGCTACGCTTTCCTTCCCTTGAAATCCAGGTTGTTACCCTAAGAGATCATAGGTTATCCTCTTCGCACTACATGTGCTGCCCATGCCCATTTCTTCTTCTTAATTTCCACTAGAATGTTAGTAACTTGAGTTATTTCTCTGACCCACTCTGCACGCTTCCTATCTCTTAATGCTACCCCTACCATTTTTCGCTCCATAGCCCTCTGGGTTGTCCTCAACTTAAGTAGAACCCTCTTGGTTAGCCTCCATGTTTCAACCCAATAGGTAAGTGCATGTAGGTACGATGCAACTGTTGTATGCTTTCCTCTTGAGCGGTACCGGTAAGCTGCTAGTCACAATTTACGAGTGCTTGCCATATGCGCTCCATTCCAATCTTATTCTTCTTGTTATTTCCTTTTCATGGTCCGGATTTGCGGTTACTACCTGTCCTAAGTAGACATATTCGCTGACTACTTCCAGTGCTTCGCTACCTAACGCAAACTCTGCTGTTCCTTCCCGAGGCTGTTGATCAATACCTTAGTCTTCTGCATATTGATTTTCAAGCCTACTTTCTTACTTTTCCTGTCTAGGTCACCAATCATTCTTTGCAGTTCATCTCCTGAGTTACTTAGCAAGGCAATGCCATCAGATTCAACAAGTAGTAAAGTACAGGGTCGTCCACTCTTAGTGCGAACAAGCTTGCTTTCTTCAAAGCACCATTGCGTCCGCACATTAAATCAAAGCGGCGCACGTCCAGTGAGACTGGAAGACGGGGCTTTGTATAGCCGGCGACTTCGCTTCATTGCGTGGTCGGATTGTAGGCAATAGCACTCCGATGAGTGCATGTTTGTTCGCATTAAGAAAAGGCAACCCTGTACATCTACGCGCACAACAGTCCACAAGAAGAACCGCAGATGGGAGTTATTAAGGCTGTTGCGTCATACCTTTAAAGGCGGAACTTAAGCGTCACCCAAATTCTTCTGGCCACGAGCACTGGCAAACACTGCAGAGATTGATTTTTTTTTTTTTTTTCATTCTGTTTGGGGAGGGGATGGGGGCGGGAGGTGTTGTGTTTTGACAGTTCGCTATGAGATGAAAAAAAGACACGAGGAGGAGGGATGGGCCAAAGCCAGGAGAAGTCGTTGCAGGATAGGGCACTGTAAAAGCAGAGAGAAACGCATAAAAAGCACATATGTCGCTGGCGGTCATGTGGTTGAAGGGCCATAGCAAGGAACAAAGATGGTAGCATAGTTAATCATTTCCTGCCATCTTGGTGGCACTAGTTGAACAGTGTCTCCAAATTAAAAACAATTCTGGTGCTGCCGGAAGGAAAATGGACGAAGCGAGCCCGGATGAAGCAAATGAAGCGAGTGACAATGAAGAGAACGAAACTAAAGACTAACCCTAACCATGTCACTGCCTTAGAACAAGTTATCTAGCTTAAACAACTGTTCTACCAAACAAAACAAGTTGATTGGTACTTTCTTAAACAGAAGTATTCAGCCGTAATGAGCGAATAAATATCATTGGTAGGATGAAGCGAAGAGACACAGTAGCTGGACCCGACCAGAGAATGACACTAGCACGAATGGCCTCAAGCGACTCCGCGAAATTGCAGCACATGTTCACGTTCTTTTCTATTTGTTTGCTTTCCTGAGAGCCGTGACCATCACGTTTTCTCGATTGTCAGTCAGTGCCGAGGCAAATTCCCTTAAGGCGCAAGCAGCCGCACAAAGCCCTGGAGCGATTCCACCGCCCCACTCATCAGCGGATCGGACCACCCACCGGCGCGTCTTGCCCAGCCGATGAGCATGACTTGAATAACTCGTCTTTTCCCGCATTAATTGTTCGCACACCCGTAAGGTCACATTCTGCGTCTTAGTTTAAGCCATATATGGTGGTGATGTGTCCGCTGCTGTAACTCGCGCTCTCTGCACTGTTCTATCGAGCAATAGCTGTCTGTGGCATATTCTGAAATAATAAGCCGTGTTCTATCATGTAACAAAAACAAAAATAAAAAAATAAACCGTGGTTACCTGCTGGAGAGTTGATTTGCTTTGCTGACCTATGGCTATATTTATACGTCTGCAAGGGACCCCCCTTGGGGCATGGCAGTAAAATATATTTAGCTTTATTTTAATATGTTCTACTCACCTCCTCAGCTCACATTGTGTCAGCGTTAAGCTAAACAAATAGCGTCTATTGAAATTTGCTCTCTTTTGGCTACTCGAAGTAAGCGGTAAATCGCATATCCGATGATATACCTAGTAAATGTGGTTCATTTTCTTCCAAGGCTTACATTTGGCATGGGGGTAGTTATTGCATTCTATAAGTGCCCTGGGCAATGAGCATGCAGTAGTTAGTTCGATACTCGGACAATGGGAAAGGGAACAAAGCTGAGAACCGAATAAAAAGCAACAAACTGTGAAAGGAATATTTAATCGACTCTGCGCCCTCACGAAGCGCGCTTCGAAGCGGGACTAGCACGCATGCCTGGCCATGAGTGCATCCACGGAGAAGCTGCTCCATTGAAATCGAACTACGCTGGCCTCTTCCGAGCCCATAACACAGAAGACGGCTCCTTGAGTTTCCTATATGCGGATACTCTGTCGGAAGTACTCACTATTTTGTTTTTCACCAGTTTTTGTCTTTTTTTTTTTTTGCCTTACTTTGGCTTGGGCAGCCTGGAAGCGACTCCCTCGTTTCTCTCGGTCTGGTCTCGCGGAACGATTCCTGCGTCTCTGTTATGGCTAAATTGAGAGACGTGGCCTGGGCCGAACGGAGGCTAAATGACTTCATGTTGACCCTTGGGAGGAGCTTTCTTCCGCCCACTCGCACTGCGTGTTGCGGTCTTTTTTTGCTCTCTTTATGTTCTTGTTTTCTTCTAGTTTTGTTTCAAGGCTTTTTGTTGGCTGGAGCTTCTGCACTAGCGATAAAAGTGAATACATTTGGGAAAGAAAAGGTAGGTTCTGAGAAGTGCTTGTGTTAGTTTTCTGCAACGTATGAGCATTCAGGTCAGGTTGAAAGAAAGAGATCTTGCGAGTGATGAAAAAAAGAATGATGTATAAGTTAAAGCGTTTTTGGCATGTGTTTTACTTCTGCATGGCCACGGAGCAAGAAACCATCTACACGGCGACAAAATCGTCTGATTTGTTGAGAGGCTGATGATATTCGAGCACTGATTGGTCGACGAGATGTGTGACATCAGAAGACCACGTCACATCTTTCGGCCAAACAGGAAACATTGTAAGGTACGAAGACTTCAAACCATTGCCGAAGTCTGCAGTCTAATGCATTCAATTTAATAAGCGGCCACCACGACTGCATTTATTTAGAGACTACTTAAATTTCAATTAAATGAACTCTGCGGCAAGTAAGCCGTACACGCTAATGTACGCACGTCATATATCTTGCACGAGGCTAATTTTTAATTATTATGTATTCTAACTCTTATCTGTACCATAAGAGAAATTTAGTTCTTGTGGATGATTGCGAATTTTACACTTGGTACAGCCCAAGATAGACGTAGATTTGAAAGAAGGCAATCGCAAGACTTCTCAGGTGAAACACTACAAACGTGTATACACACTTTGACCGGATTCGCCGAGTCATGTAACAAGGGACGCAGAATAATATGAAAGTAGTACGATGTGCCTTGCTCAAAGTGCGTCGAGCTTAGATGTCTATGGTAACATAGTGTGAGAAAGAAAGGTAGTGCAACGGGCATGGGACAATTGTGCGTTTACATTAGAGCGGGCTAATTTAATTGTCCGACAATTTTGTGTCGAGCATACGAATCCGTGCGTGCTAAAGACGTCACCTAATGCAGTTAAAAATCCGGTACGCAACGTTTACGGGCCTTATAAGCAGCAGCAACACACAGCGGACAAGGCGTTTTTAAACGAGGCTTATTTCTAACGATGCAAGCTGCTGCCTTTAGGTGCTTTCCGTTGAATGTGCACGACCGCAAAGAAGGGGAGTTAGAAAGTCAGCGGCTTTGTTTTTTTTTTGTTTTTTTTTTTTTCTGTCTTTTGGACCAGCATTTGTAGGAGCCTTTCGCTAGGAAAAGAGCAAAATAAATCAAACGACGGGACAGGAAGAAGCTAACGTAAGCAGGGCTCCGCGACGCGTCTCCGGCTTTTATGTAGGATGATTGAAGCAAAATAGTATTTCGTCAACGGTCTGAAAGAAAACTGCTCGAGGCACCGGCGAACGGTGAGCAGCCTTTGTTTTTCTTTCACTCACTCGAACCCCTCCTCTTCTTTGGTGTTCGCTCTCGCCCGCTATCACCCTCTTCTCTTCCTTTTCCTATTTGCATGCCATGGCGAAACGAGGTCGAAGAAGTGATAAATATTCTGCCGGCGGCACATTGAGGAAGGTTCCTGGCGTCACCGTGAAGGCAGCGAAGAGACGCGCCGGTGCAGGTTTTTATCCAGCGAAAACAGAAGCGAACCTTCTCTCCGCCACTCCTCCTCTGTTGCGTCTCGCACGACTCCGCGCTGCTCTTTTACGCGCGCCCCTCTGCATTTTTGATCGCTCTCTTGTTAGAGCTCTTCGAATGACGTGGTGAGGAAGGAGAAGCTTTGTTCTTGAAAATGCAGATCCGTCGTAGCGGTGCTGCGGGATCAACAGCTTGAAGTTATTCTTGGAAAGTGCCTCCGGTTGCGGCATCCGCCGGATTCCTATTGTCCCGTTCCGTTCGCGTTTCGGCGCTTCAGTCTCTCGCATACTGTGAGGAAAACGAGGTCTGTGTACATTGCTTGATTCAACTGGTAAACGACGTGAAAAGACACGACGCAATACCCTGCCGAGCACAGGACTAGGCGTATAGAGTTTAAAAACACCAGGGGGGTCGGAAGAGGACTGTGCAATGTATGTATTCTGGTGCAGCCATTGGGTTGATTTTCACCGAGTTAAAGCACTGTAGGCATACGCTGCGCGGCCAATTGACCACGTAAAGTGAGCGAACGTTTCATTTCGCTTGCACCCTTAGCCAGAATCAAGCAGTGTAAATTGGGAAAGTGCAATTGGCGGATGGTCCGCCTTTGCTTTGTGTTGAAGGGAAGACAGGATATGAACATAAAAGTAAACATTGTTATATTTTAATACAATGCAGGTAAATCTACGTGTGATAACCAGATGTTTTTCTTTCAACTCGCTTTGAGCATGCTACATTCCCACGAATAGCATTGCTTGTTAGCCGCACTCTGTCTCGCGAAGGCCAGCACTCGATTGTCGATATTGGTGCACGGCTGTATGGAGGTAGTATGCTGAATAAAACGGTGGGCGTATCACGTGAAAATGCCGACGCAAAACTACACATGCCTGGAATTACGTGCAAGACAAAACGAAAAACGACCAGAAAAAATAGGTATCTAAATTCAATGCACGATATACGCGCGCGTACAGCTTGATGTGACCGGCCGTAGTGGGTTGGCATCCTCATTACCTTTTCTGTCGGGGCGGCGTTAAGTCGACAGTGCATTTGACTCCTGTCGCCAACAAGAGTTATGAGATTATCATCAACTGAAGTGCGAAAATGAATTACTATTCTGGCTGCAGAAACCTTAAGATAGATTTTTCAAGCTCATAGGGGCAACTTTCACCTAAAATCAATTTTCTTTCCACAGTACAAAATAGTTTTGACACCTATGCTCAGGTGCACTTAAGTTAGACAACAAAAAAAGGATACATTCACCAGGGCGCCGAAAATGCTTCGACGTGCAGACGGTTCAGCCTCCTTGGGGCATATAATTTCCCCTAGGAAGCTCCATCCAAACCACGCCCATTTTAACCGTTCAACAAATCCTAAACGGTTTAACCACTTTGAAGAGACGACTCACAAAGTACGAACTGTGTTTTTGCACCCTGCTACCCACACTGGTGAATGATTTTTTTTTTTTTTTTCACAGCGCTTTAAAAGAAAATATGCCCATCCTCCTAACTTCCTCGTTCATCATTTCCCTTCCATCTGAAGCGTCTACAGCTTGGAAGTTTGTCCGCTGGTTGTCACTTTCTTTTTTGCACTGTTCTCTTCTTTCTAACATGTTACGCATGTTGTCATGCTTTTGCAGTGACTGTCAGCGAGCTTTGAAGCCGTGTTACCGTCACTACCTTCACTTCCTTTTATTTTGTCATTTTATCAGTTCAAAAGAGCGAGCATGATATTTATTTCTACATGTCATCAACTATACACACATCGGACAACGATGTCATATTACATTGTGACCAGTTGGCACATTGTTTAACCGAAAAAAAAACACACACAAAAAAACGAATCAGCTATAGAACAACATATTAGCCTTGATCATTATAAATGTGCACCAAAGATACTTACAAAAAGAAGCAAAAGAAAGTCTCCCGACCTGTGCCGTTATCCTCGAATTGACAGGAAATCAATACCCTCTTTGGATTATTGCCTTCTCGGAGCATTCGACAACATCGCCACCGCGGACGAAATGTAATACAAACAACAACGACAAGCTGTTCACGTCAAGTTAAGAAAAGACAGGAGCCGAATACCTCGGGGAACACGTGGATGTTAAAGACACTTGTCATGTCGGCTTTACCCATCCGGATCTGGGCAATGCTGCTGCATCGATGGGAAGCGACAAGGCAGCTCCGGTGGGGGCAGGAGATCGAAATGCGCGCCAGTGTTCCTAGTGCTGGAAAAAATGGCTTGCTCCTAATCGATCGATAATCTTTAAAAATATCTGTTTATCACCTTTCTACGTCACATTTTTCGTTACTCTATTCGCCGCGAAGACCCGCCAAGGGATGATGCCTCGGCAGTAGCTACGAGGGAAAGTCAAGCGAACGTTATCTCAGGAAGCAGCTTTTATTGAATCGATCCCGATCGTTACGCTTCTTATGGAAAGGAAACCAAGCGTAATACTTTTGACGAGGAGTTTTTGTCATTTCTGGGGAAGAAGCATCCGTAATTAAAAATATATTCTTTCAGCAATGCTGCCGCGTAATTTTTTTTATCTCCTCCTCCCGGTGATTGTTGTCTGTAGAATAAAATAAGCCAGAGAGATGGAGCAAAGATGTAATATCGCACATCGAGACAAAATATGATGATTGCGCGCTTTCCGTGCTTTTTATAAAGTGTTTTTTTTTTTTTTTTTTTTTTAACTGTGAACCCTTATGACGCGGCATTCCGCAGCGCCAGTCATGGGCAGTATCGAAGATAAATGTATCTTCGATAATATATTCAAATACAGTTTGTGTATCGGTATCAGGTATCGAGCGCTCAAAATTTAAGTATCGGAGTATCGGTATCGAAAATACATTTTTAGTGTATCGTGTATTTTAACGATACTCGATACTCCAAAATATTAAAGCCACTATGTGTCAGACATTTGGTTGTCGGCGCTCGCTCAGGCGCTAGTACAAGCCGGGAGGCATCTTTGCTGGCATTGTATCCTGATTTCCCTCCTGCTCAATGTTTCCTTCAAACGCCTCGTCTTCTTAGCCTCCATCTATCCATATTTTCTTCTTTTAAAACTGAAGGAGCCAATCGCAAGTAGCTGCTCGTTAGGTTGTTTACTTGTGAGCACCTAGTGCGTACCACGAAGCCGCTAAGCCGTTAACAGACACGCAGAAACAAAGAATAAAATCTACAAAGAAACACCGAAGAAGACAAACAGGGAGTAGGGACCACACGCACTTCATCCCTAGCTGCTTTCCCACCCTTTGCAATCCGCATCCTTGTCCCTCTCTGAGGCATGTGATTCTAGTCAAGTAGCATGCTCAGTGTGATGACGAACGCTGTAACTTATGCACGACCCTAGCTCTCCAGACCCTTGAGCTTCGCATGTCGGCTTTGCTTGGTGGCTAGAACAAGAGCGTCTAGGGTCTCAGTCGGCCATGATGCAGTCGGCTAACCGCCGTTCTTGTAGCTTACAGCGGTTGATTCGAAATAAACACTCTTCTTTGTAACTGCACCGGGAAGTGGCTTCCACTAGGCTTTTTCCGCAAAAACTATTACGTCTCAAATATTAAGAAATGCACGACGTGAATGCTATGTAACTGCACTTTTCCGGAACATAATTTTGAATAACAAATCCATGGTCAAAGAACTTTTTTGCCACTAACATTTCAGCGAAACGTGAATAAAACTTGTGAAGATACCCTTGTTTTATAAATCAATAAACTTTTAAAATGTTCTCGAAATATGCGAATTGATTGACGTCGTATTAGCCACTCTCTCTTAAAAAAAAAAAAACAAAAAAAAAAACGATTCTTTCTTATATCTAAACCAGAATAAGTTCTCAAGAGAGGCTAGTGAATCTTGACTTTGTTAACTAACTTCAGGATCCTCGAGTCGATGCGGCTATGCTTCACTCATCTTCTGGTAAAGGGCCCCTTCATCAAATGTAACAGTGCGGCGCGCTCGTCGAATTGTATATAGATGATTTTCTTATTTGACTTGCTTGCAGAACGCCCACATTGCGGGGCTGTTTCGGAACTAATAAAAACGTTCAGCCATTTTATTTTTGGTATCCTCTAGCTTTTAACGCAGAATGCGAGCTTCAAAATTCTGCTATTGCACAAGTATCAAAATACCTGCTCAGTCCCCCAAGCGCACGCAACACTGAGCAAAGAAAACGGAGAGAGCCATCGGGTAAGTAACGTGTAGATATATGAAATGGAAAGTAGCAAAAGAAGTTCCAGATGTAACTGTATGTAGCCAAGTGCTCACAGGGTGGTTCGTATGAAGAACACTAGCTTAAAGAAATTGTTCGCTAGGCTGCTTGTGGAAGCTTTGTAACCATGGCTTCAATTCAATGTGAAGTTCTGACAAGGCCAGCTGCCCAGACAGCGCAGCATCAATAAATCGGTGCTGTCGGATTCGTTTAAGCCCGTTCAGAAAAACAAAAACTGCGATATAGGTACCACTGAAAGTTCTAGAAGCATGGTAAAATTTTTCAGCTTCGTCAATATTACCGCCTTTATTATATTGACATTTAAGAAATGTATTGAAGTATCGAAGATACAGTATCGAGTATCTGTATCGGAAACCGATTTCGGTTCGGTATCTTGTACCGGTATCGGAAATACAATTTTCCAAGGTATCGAGTATCCTATCGAAGATACTATTTTGAATTATCTTGCTTACTAGAGTAACCTGTGCGAAGGTATGTGAGCTCTTCATAAATGTGGAAGGTTTTGTAAAAAGGGAAACAATTACCCCTTAGCATCTACTTGAGGACAGTCATGCGGCTTAAAAGGAACTTTATTATGCATCCCTATGTCTGCGCATGACTGGAGGATAAGAATTAATTACTTCTCCCTTATTACAAATCTACCTTGGAGAGTTCCCCTAAAAGGGTAAACAAAGTATCGACAAGTTTTAGTGTTCTGGTCACCCCATAAACGCAGACTTCCTTCAACGCTTCCTTTCACGAGCATACGCGGTGAAGTTCATTCCCTGCCACTCTGCGAACAAGCACTGTTCGCTCCACAACTCACGTGCCCCGCGTAGCGGTGTAGATCGCTGCCTTGTTACTGTGGTAATGGGCCAAAATAAAGCTTAATAAACCCTAACATGGAAATAAAGTCAATCCTGACGAAAGTGGTGAGCCAGTCCCAAAACATTGGCTCTCGCCTCACGACAAATTTGCAAATACAAATAGTACCGCATGTTTTCCGTTCTTGAAGACAAGAACACCGACAGTCAAAAGGAATAAGTTTATTGCTGTTTAGGTCACAAGTGTCTAAGGAACAACGCGGACGAAAGCTAGACAAAACACAGAAAACATGGTCCGCAGCTAAATACTTGCCTACCGAGTCACGATGCAGACAAATAATGATAAGAACGTATATCTATATAAAGACCCGAAAAAGAGCGCGTGGTCATTTACATATGGGTACATAGACCGCGCTCACAAGGTTAGTATCGTCTGCTAAGACTGACTGATCGATCACGGATAACCACTGATCTCTGTTTAGTAATACGAGCTTCAGCCTAAAGCCACCGGTCAGATGTCTTAAAAGTCATCAGGTGATTGTTTTACGACCACCCAGGGCGCAAACTAAGATCTGACGCGTTCTTTTCTGACAACAAATTCAATACTTTTTCCTTCCATCGTGTATGGAAACTGCATATTAACAGAGGCGAAACTTAATTACGTTTCAGTGCAAGTTAAGTAATTCAAGGTCGTTGACATCAAGATTAAATCCTGCATCAAGCTTTGTTTCAATCTCGGGTGCCCGTTTGACAGGTAAAAGCGGGAATCATGTTCTCGCATATCTGTGCAAAAGAAAAAAAAAAGAACGATTTTGGTATGCTCATTCGTAGTACTGCTTTAGAAGTGAACGTAACGTACCGTTTAACTCCGTCACAAAGAAATGTCTTCATAGAGATAGAAGGTCGCTTCATCAGGTCTAGGGTATCGGTTGATGAGCCCAAACCGGCGATGTACAATTTCAGCAATGAAGACCGAACGTTTATTAAGGCAAGTCAAAGAGGTGTCTGTTTACTGCGATATGTCTGTGCAGATAAAAAAAAAAAAGCAATGAATGATAGATATTTACCGGCGGTCCATAAGTATATGGTACTTCTCATAACCTAGCTGTGCAATTTCAGATATTAAGCCCCTCATATCTACCTATATGCCATTATCGTTTATAAAAGCGCATCATCAACGGCTGACAAGGACACTGATTATTAAATCGACGCTTATCGACCGCAGTTCTTAACAGTACAAGGAAACCTAAGCATAGGAACGTTGTCGTGCTGCATACCGCCGTTTAAGGCGGTCTCTGCGGCTGAGGTCGAATCTGCGAACCCGGTCGTCCTCAGTAGCTAAACAACCTGGAGACACGTAAGCGGCACATTTCTGCGCGTTAAGCAATAATGAAAGAGATTTAATCTGCACCATCCCGCTGGGTCATGAGGACTGCCGGGTCACTGAACGTCGCCTCTAGCACAACCGAACTGAGAACGCTCCACTCCCGCACTGGCTCACGCACCTAAATCAGAGGCGTTTTATGCCCCCGGAGACAGGGAGGAAGCACTGATGGTATGCATCGGCCGCACGAAACGGAGACGTCACGGAACCTTATCAAGTACCTTCGGTGTGACAGCCCTTTTTAGAGACGAGCTTGTGACCCAACCGCGCGCATTCCAGCCCCCTCTATACACCGCGGCAAACCAGCGCCAGAGCCTAGCGCGATAATCCGTCCGTTGCTTTGTCGATGTAGGCCGATGCTGTTCAAAGATTGCGTGCGACCGCTTGCAGCAAAGTTATGCGGTTGCAGCAGCAGGTGAGTTCTTGACCCTCGCGTGCATGCTTTTCGGTGGCTTGCCGAGGTCTTCTTTTCCTTTGGGCACGTATTCAGTTTCATTATGTATTCGCCGAGATATGAAGCACGCGTGTGGGTCTTGGTGCGGCCGGATTAAGCGACACGACAGGTTGATCCTGATCGACGCTGTGAACAATCGTTTCCCGCCTGCTAGTGTGATAAGGATCTTCTCCAGCAGTACACGAGAAACCTCAGGTTGCTTGGTAATCTTATGTTGCCTGCAACAGGCGTAGCTCCTTACACCAGCAAAGGAGGTGGTACCGGTTATAGGCTGAGTAAGCTCGCATCACGGACGCTGATGAATTGTGAGAAACTACTGCATAACGTTTCACTGAACGTCTTTAGTCGCACAGGAGTTAGAGAAGAAAAAAAAAAGGATTGTACTGGAGCAGACTCTTAGCAGTCACAGTCACTCTTGAAATGAGCTCTTTGAATCGACTTAATGAGCGGCATTAATAGATGCTATCAGGGGCTGTATCTGCAGAACCGAAACGACTACAGCGTTTTTTTTTTTTTTTAAATTGAGTGTCAGTCCTGGCGAGTATGCCTGTCCACACAGTGAACCTTCGGCACGTGAGGGAAGGTTCGCGAATTTTGATCTCTGCCGCTTCTTCGTTACCCTTCGGCCGTTATCCATCGACAGCATCTCGTTTACGGCTCCTGGCGCACCGCACGCTCCAAGAAACACAAAATATAAAAACTACAACGAAGCACACATTCACAGGGGATCCTCATTTGTTCCTTTTGTGCATTCAATGTAGCTCGTTATTGGAAACGGCTTCCACATTTGTCGCTATTTGCAGTCTCAACATGCAATTCGTTAATTCCCTCCGGCACTTCACAGCAAAAAGACACGGTCAACCATTAGAGTATCATTCGGTATCAAAGTCGTTATATGACGGAAAGCGTATATAGTTCGTTCCGTCGAAAAGCCGTCGCTGTACCCCACTTCCAGCTCGGGAGTTGTTGGAAGTTTTCGGAAAGTGACAGGAAAGGTGGAGCCCCGTTGTTGATCGATAACAGCTACGTAATGAATGAGAAGTGTGATTAGGTGTTGATAGTAAGGCCATAATTGATTCAATAATTATAAATAAATAAATAGTGAAGAATTAATAATACGAAAATAAAAATAAAAGAAAAATAAAGGGTAAAAATAAAAAAAGGAAGTATAATATGAGATATAAGAAACAACTGAACTTAGCTGGAAATCGCCGAGTCAATCAGTTGTAGCCCGTTGTAACAAAACAAAAAACAGATGAACCAAGCGAACGGACGCCATCACGTCTGCTCTTAAGGCTTAGCTTAAGCGTCCTCCTAATATTTTTAGCAATGTAAAAGTATGGCGGGGGTTGCATGGGGACACATGTGCTAAATGAAATGGATATCTATGAACTCAATGAATATCAATGAACTAAGGTACAAACGCGAAGTACATACAACAAAAATAAACTGCGAAAAAGAAACAAACCATTTAAACGTATGATTGGCATAGGTTTGTACTCGCTGAGAGTTCGGTGCTAGTTTTTTTTTTCTTTTTTTCTTGAGATGGCATGGAGAGCTTAGGAGCATAAATAATGGCATATTGCGCAAAATATGCATAATCAAAGCTGCGATAATAAATCTTGGCACAGACAATGTACAAAAAGCAGTAGTTACTGAAATAAGTAAAAATTTATCAAAAAATCCAATTTTAATTTATTTCTTCCACAGTTATAGCGCGACAGACGGAAAAAGGAATGACGCAACGAAGCGCTGTGTTGCGTCCATATCCCTATCTCTCATTCCGTCTTTCGCGTTGTAACCATGGAAGGTCATCACCAATTTTCTTCGTTGTTTTACATATTTTTTACACAATTCAAACATTTTTTGTTGACTAACTTTCCGCAGAATACTGAAATTAGAGACATAAAGGGGCATATGCTTGCTAATGTTTTTCAAATCTGCAGCATAATTGTAAGCACTGAAGAAAGAATTAATGCTTATTTTTTGCTCCCTTCTATTATGCGCAGCTACTGCTGAGCCTCCCGTCTACTTTCTTTTGCGGCCTTTCATGCCGTCTAGCTTCCGTGTGCGGTGTGTTTTGTAAATCCTTCTCTCCTATATTTATTTCTCTTAGGCAAAAGTTGTGGCGCTAGGGAAGCACAAAATGTCTTATTCAAACTTTATTTCATTTCAGTTATCCAGCAAAAAGAAGGAAAACTGGAGAGGAAGCTGGCATTCTCGCTTCATTGGTCGTCTGCTTCCCCATTTCCTCTTGCTCCTTCATTTTCGATATCCTGTGCATCCAGCACTGTTCATGGAACCCATGCGCCCACGATGCAGACTATTTTCTTGTTTCCTTCCGCAGAGCCGTTTTTTCCCCTTCAGTCTGTATTTCAGCCTGTGCCTGCAACTCCTCACCCGTTCTATCTGGTTATTTTATTTCCACTCGACGCTTCTGATCATTAACGGCATGCGTACTAATTACGAAACGAGCGCGACCCTTCCCTTTCGCTTGTTTCCTGAATAAATCTATTTTTTTTTATTAATCGTTTAATGCATCCTTTGCATTAACCCCAGAAGAAAAGGAACGAAAATAAAGTATTGGGAACGACGACTGTAAAATTACAAACATAGAACATCGTCGCAACGGAGATCAGAGCCTACAGAAGCCAGTTCGATGCCTGGCTGCGGCGCAGAAAAAGAATAATAACATTGAAGAAGCAAGGAGCCTATAGAAAGACGGAGTAATCGTTTCGTCCGTAAGTGCATTTGTACGCCCATCTAAAAAAAAGCAACGAAAATAACACGATTTCATTTAGTTTTGCCTAACATTTTAACATTTGCTCTAGATGCGAACAACCAAAGGAAAGGCCAAAGATAAATTTTTTTTTCTAATGAGCTGCTGGCAGAGGTCGGTATGATCAAAAAAAGAATGAATAAATAAACGAGCACGGTGTAATAGATTAGTTCCATGAAGCGATTAAAAAACGCCCGGGGTGAAATTACTCAGCCCGGGATCATTATCAACGCGCCAAGTTTTGGTTCGATTAGAGATAATTTTTTTAACATTCATTTTGGACACCGTCATCCGCACGAAATGCTCACTACCTGAAGAAAACCCTTATTATTAAGTATTGACCGCCATGACCATGATTTCCGATCAACTGATAATATCAAGCAACTGTACCTTCCTGTTGGCTAGAAAATAATTCGCTCGGTCCCCATCCATAATCAGCGCAGGCTACTTTATGAAGGAGAGCAGCTATTAAGAACACCCGATCCTCTTGAACGGACACTGAAGAACGCGCCACCCAATTACTGTTCACAATAGGAACTGATTGTCTGCGTCTCTCCGGTTATGTTACTAGTGCAGGAGCAAAAAACGATTTCATCGATGTGAAAATTTCGTTAAAATATTCTCCACAGGTCGATCCTAACACATGACGCCGCTGCAGCAAAGGGAGAGTTGCCATAATTTTGAAGCGAATGGCCTTGCAACAATGCTTCTAACACTCGGACACATGAATTGATGTAGTTGGACGCATGCAATTATTTGTCAAATTGAAAACTTATACTTATATAGCTTGTACTTGTTCTTGGTGTTTCTTTAATGCAAATTTTGGGAAATTTGTTGGAGAAGGGCTCGAATAGCATGCTTTACGGCAGTCACCGGTGACTGAGTCTGCATCCGCCTCAAGTGCTATTGCAATGGTGGGGCATTTTCGTGAAGGACTTACAAAAACTGAAGTGTTTTAATCAATAAATCAATCAATCAAGCCGTAACAAAGATGATATGCATACGCGACAGCGCACATTGACCGAGCGCGCTCTGCTGTCTGCGCCTAGAAAAGCCGCCGCTCTCTGTCAATGAGGCCGTCTGTCTACAAGTTCCTTACTGCAGCAATAAACCTCCATTACAAATCAATCAATCAATACGTTTATTCCAAAATAACATGTGTGAATTTTATTGTCATTGCGGTTGGTTTTGTTACAGTGAATCTAAGCTAAATTACGAGGAATAAACAACTGAACGCATCCGCTTTTTGTGCAGAAATAGAATTGCAGATTACAATGAAATTCTGACCGCTTTATTGCAACTGTCTAAAATATGTCTGGGTCGTCTTGGTTAAAACCAGTAGTAAACTCGCCAGCTGGACTGAATTTGCAGGGAAACTGTGTTTAGTTTTTATTCCGTTTTTGCGAAATATTACACGACGTTTCTCTAACATCTGGAGCGTAGTCGCCAATTTGTGCACGTGATTAGTTGCGAATATCGAACCTATTGCAGCAAGTAATGCGATCGTACAAAACTGATTTCATGCCACATCGTACTCACGGAAACGAGAATTAGGCACTTTATAATTTTTTTTCCCCTCTTTTGTAATAGTAACTCCTTAAAGAAACTTTTGAAGTTCTAAAGGTGCCTTCGCTAGGCGAGTACTGTACTTCCCCCGCTGGTAAAAAACTAGGCAGCAATTAGCACTCAGATTACTTAGCTTATACCGTTCACACTAACTGCGTCTCGTAGTACTAATATGTCGCGTGAACCATTTATTACACGATAAAGTAAACAAATTTTTTGTTTCATTTGTTTGGGCCTTAGTCTGAGCGCTATGCATGCATCTGATTTAAAAGGCTTGTTTTTTCCTGCGCCACAAAGCAGCAGCGTCAATTTGTTGTGCATGTATTTTGTTCAGAACAAACAGTAAATTTTATGCACGTCTTACCGATTGATTCATCTTCGTATAACATTCTGGCCGCCCCTACAGTACGGGCAAACAACACAAACAAGAAACTGTTTGATACCTAATTGCAACCCATAAACGCTAAGAGCTATCAAATACCCAAGAGCGCTTAATCTATAAATTCCGCACACAAACAAAAACTATAGTGCGTAAAACTTCGTTACGCATGCCGAAAAAGAAATAAAAGGCGACGAACGATCCTTTCGACAAGCGCTATACCAGTGAACACGCGCGCAGCGTTTAGCCCCGGGGCGCCGCTACGGCGGTGGCGAGCCCTTTTTTCGGGGCGACATTGGCGTCCGGTTCGGTGATTATAAATCGTGCGTGGTGGGTCCGCAGCGTCCAGCCGGCTGTTTTTGTTGTGTGCCTGCTTGACTGTCACGTGTTCTCACGACGTGTGCGCTGTCTCGCTTCCTTCTCTTCCCCTCTCCGTCCGCCGTTTCCCTATGGTCTGCGCCCACGTGTTACGCGGGCCAGCTTGAGTGCATTTTTGCTTGCGAGTCCGCGCCTAACTGGTGCTGCTCCAGTGTGCGCGTTGCAGACCGGTATGGAATAGACAAAAAGAGCGGAACCAGCCAATAGTTCACCCCGTGTATATACGTGAGCTGCTTGGCCGAGTGAAAATCGGGAAGCGGGAAAGTTGGGAAGGGCAGGGGAGGAGGCACCTATGTGCAGAAAGGGATATAGGAAGCGGAAACGAGCGCAGCAGGATGCAAGAAAAGAAAGGAGCGGCGTCCACGCGCGCTTCCGCCGCTGTGCGTCGCGTACAAATTACCGCGCTCTAGACGGACGACGTTCGGTCAGCGATGGTATATATAACGTCCGAAGGGGAGAGCCGACCAAGCGGACGGGGATGCACAGGAGCTATTCGCAATCTCGTTGACGCGAAATAGGGAAAAGCATGTCCACGTGGTGCGTCTGATGGTGACAGGCATGACACAGATGAACGACAGGACCTCTATCCTCTTCCCCTCGTCTTCCTCTCCTCTCGAAGTGCGCGGACGTCAGCGATGCTGTCAGAATACCTCCATTGCACTGCCTTTGCAACGCCTGCAGCGAACCTACCGTGAGCCGCCTAGCGGCCAGTTTTACAGCCACGTTCGGGAGCGCCATCGTGGCGTAGCCAGCACTGCGTGAATGCCTAGATTTCACACGTACGGTTTCACGAATTTTATTACAAAGTAGAATTATTTCCGCAATTAGCAGTACCCGTTGTGTAAGAGAAATGTAAAACAACGCAAACGTGTTGGTTGCACGCAAGCTCACGTTAAGTGCGAATGATGTGCCGCAGCGAAGGGTGACAAGGCCAGTCTGCGGGATAAATGACCTTTGCGAAGAATATTCTTCTCATTCTTTCGAGTGTTACGTGATGTTTCATCCTCAGTCTTCAGGCAGCTTCCCAGCTTTCATTCGCTTTCATGCTGGAGACAAGTATTATGTGGCCATTCACCTGAAAAACAGTGCAAAACAGAACTCCATCGATTTGTCCTCGTGCTTTGTCACCTAAACATTAGAGGGCGGCAGCTTGGGATACCTTGAGAGTTCAAATAAAACGATGCCATTTCATTGAAAATGTAGTCAAGATGCTCTCATACTGTGTATAATCATGATAATGTGCACTGGAGCGCTGACGAAAGAAAACTCTACAGTTATTGAAAAGCCATTTTGCAAAATGACTGAATGCTGCAACTCTGGTAGCAGAGTGTAACCCGCTCCGTCTTCCACATCAAAACATCCAATTTCTTAGTTCAAAGTAGATGCTACCAGATACAGTCCTCGAGGCATTGCTTACAGTACATGAAGAATTTCGCGTGAAAAACGTAGACATGCCGCTGGCAATCGTTATTTAGGGAAACTCCGAGTGACTGTGGCCGAGGCAGCCGCTTTTTGGTGGAGGCGAAACGCAAGGTATACTGAGCGATGTCACTGAAATTCCCAACTGGTCCAAATGTCAGGAATCCTCCACTGCGGCATACGCACAGCCTAGATTCCTTGGGAACGTTCTGCCCTATTAACTAAATCGTAACGAATTTATCTGCCACTAGTATCAGTTATTTGGACAAAGTCTTTGCTTAGTAATCAATCACAACTCGAAATACACAGTGAAGCACTAAGTCTGTCTGCTTGATGTACCTCAGAATCACTAATGTAGAAGGTTGCCATAAAAACTTCCGTTTCGGCTAGTTGATACGTGCTAAGGAGCTCTTCTGAAACCATGCAGCTGGAAATAGGACGGAGAGCGCAGAAGGAACAAAAATTCGGAGGACACTTTAAGGATACGACGTTACAGCTTGAATGAGTCTCTTATTCGGTCTGGGGCAGATGAAGACGAAGGTAGGGCTAAGCGCACAGAGTAATCGGCTACAAGGACGGCATGGCGGTCTAATGCAGTACCAAGCTAGGCTGATTCGTTTGCGCCGCTGCGGTTTGCAAACCTACTCGGGCATGACGTGTTTTATTAATGCGTGACCATTATAAGCTAAATGTCTAAGAGAACGTAGTCTGAGGATTACGCGCGATGTGAAGCTCTGGCAGGTGTTCATTGGCAGGTTAAATTTTCAGCCCTATTCCTAGGTCATGCAGGAAGAAAATGGAGGGGGCATATTTGTATTTGAAATCACAGGCCAGTCTCTGGCAGATGGTATAGTCATATAGTTGGCAGGTGGCATGGCAGGCACTCGGTAGGCCTGGAAGTTGTGTGACGCCACGGTCCCACGGGAGCTACCTTGAGACAGGAGGGTGGCCCCATAATAGCCAAACTCACAAGGGAGACTTGGATGCTGAGTTGTACAGGCTGCACCTAGACCACGTAGGGGCTTTAGTTAAAGTCAGGCTTTATATCTATATGTCGGGTAGCCATTTAAATAATGCGTTAGCTCACAATTATATGATATGAGCATCTGTGTAATAATAGAGAAGAAAATTAGTAGATGAGCGTTTAAGCAAATAGCAAACTGCATCTACGCGCATCCCAGGCAGCACGAACCACCGGCCCAGTATTGGTTCTCGGTTGGGAATGTCCGGCCCTACATAGAACCAGTCCATTACCAAGGCGCACCAATATTGGACAGATGTTTTATGCTGCCTTCGAGAGGGCAGTCATTAACGCCTCGATGTCATACCATTGAAGGAAGAGTTTGAGTGTCCGCCAATTTTTACGGAAAGCAGAACTTTGAAAGCTAGAGAAGGGCGACAAAGTGAAGATGGGACAAGTACAGCGCTGACGTATAGGTCGGATGCACCATAAATAATCAGCACCGGTTCGTTTTCTATGCTGAGGGCGTCGTGCTATCCCGTTCTCTTGCGGCCATGTTTATGTAGACCAAACAGGCAGATGCCTTAATATGATATTATACGAGCACAACTACAATACGAGATCTGCGGGGCATTCACTGCCCTGATTGTAAATGCACTCCCTAGTCGAGCAACCAATCGTGCTGCGCAGATCTGATGACAAAACCACGCAAGAAATCATTAAAGACGTAAACATTGCAGATCTCAACCAGCGTTGTGTCAGCGGCTTCCATGGTCTGTGTGTAAATAATTGCATTTCTTATCGGAAGCCCTGCAAGAGTTCTGGTGCCGATGATTGTTTATCGGGCTTTGTTCTTCTCCCTGTATTCCTGATGCTGCTGTATATTTATCGAAGTGCCTGGAATATAAATCTTCATTTGTGAGTCAGCGTTGTGCGCATCTCGTCTTCACTTTTTTTCGCCCTTGTCTAACTTACGCTTTTCTGCTTTTGTGGTGTGCCAACCAGCCCGAGATGTGTTATCCAAATATTTCTTAGTGTGATGAAACGCACTCACGAGACAGGGAACATGTTCTGGCAGTGCTCTCGAGGACAAAGACGCTGAAGCTAGAGCTGGTATAAGGCCTCGGTTAACGGTGTGTTCTGGAAAATTAGATGCCACTCCTGCCGCTGAGCAACATGGTATCAACTTACACATCAAACCATTCTTCGTGCGCTAGGCAGGAGGCAAGACTGGCGCTTCATATTCGTTATCAGTGATCCTGACCGCAGCCCTGATGTTAGAAAACAAAGTGGCACATTGTTAAGGGCAAATGCCTTGTTAGAATGATATGCGTTTTTTATAAAAGCTAACGTAACTATCACTAATATTTGAAGCAGATCAATTAAGGGGAAATGAGGGTGCTCGTTATAATACATGAAGGAAAGAAGCCAACAGTCGGCGAGGCCAAGGAAAGCGTTGGGGATGGTACTTTAGGGTTTTTTTTTTCCTTTAATATTTGAAGGTATATTATAAAGTAGCTGGGTTGCTATTGACGATGATAAGTAATAATTACAACGTGACGTGGTCTTGTAACCCAAAGAATGACTGATTTAAAAGGCTACGATGATTAGCTCTGGACGGAGTGTACTTGACAAAATTAATTTTCACTGCGGCGTAGTTCCTCTCTCTGGTAGCAACTGAAGTATAGGGGAAACTAATTCCCAGGATATGGTGAGCAGATAATGAGAAATCAAAAAGTAAATTCTGGAACATCTGATATGTGGCCCGCGCACGTGCAGAACAAGTTTTACATGATCCTGAAGACTGTCTGCGTATTGGCATTTGTAGCAGTTATTGAGATCCAAATATTAAATACAGGCCCTGATCTGTGCACGTAACGCGTCTGCGGGTCCTGATCTGCTTAAGTTATGTCTCCTCGATGCGCGCAGTGGTGCCCTTAGGTGTCCAAATAAGGTAATTACTGTAGATGTTTGTCTGCCTTCCGATGTTTTTAATTTTTCACGCTTTACCCTATGTTTTACATATCTTTATTGCTTTATCTGTACAAAATTTTCAGCTTGCATAACGTCAAAACATAGCATTTCATTTCCTTCTTCGCTCCTGAACATCCCATCTTTTCAATATGGCATCTGCATGTGAATTCTGCCGGCCGCCTGTTAGCTATCTTGATCAGAATAACCGTTTTCTTTAAGACGTCTGAGGCTTACCACCGAGTACCCGTTTATCGTAGAAAGCGCACTCTACGATGGTATTCGCAATAGTCCGAAACTTCCGCGCAAACAAATGACTGCTGCCAAGAAAACGATAGCATAATTTGTCTGTGCCAAGAAATGTATTCTTTTTTACCTTCTGTATGCGTTCATTTCAAGAGAGATTACCCAACCATACATTTCCATACGGACTTGACTGGTTCTGAGCTCTCGTAGTCTATAGGCAGCTTGGGGCCATCGCGGTTGCGGCTGCTTCATCATCCTTTCTTTAACCTTAGTTAAAACAAAGTGTGCAGATGCCTTTTCAGTGATAGTTTTTAGTAATTTATAGACGCCACAAAGGCAGGACAGTCTAATATTCCGCATGCCGTAAGTGTTGAGGTAGAGTACACTGACTATACATATTTTAAGAGTTAAATTTCGGTCTTTGCAGACTGTGTACGTGCGCGCTCTAAATACGGATTGGGTGTATTTTTTTTTATCTTCCTTTACGATTTGATGGATTTAATGTTTTGTTTGCTGCGTTTAATTCTGGACACATATCTTGTATTTTTTTTAGAATATTTTTTTTTTTTTTTTGCGAACGCAGTTATAGTACTATGCAATCTTTTAGTGGCATTTGTTAATAGTATTCCGTTCCCTCGCTTCAATTTATCTTGGTTCTCTTGAAAGGCTGAGCTTTTATTTCGCAAGTAATTACCGCAGTAATAGTAGTTTAAGACTAGTGAATCACTTATATAGGGGTACCTGAACGAGAAAATGCTGTAGTCATTATAAACATGTAATATTAGTTAAATGATGGAGCCTTTGAACTAAAACCGCTTGTACTAATTGATTACTAAAAACAGGTTTGTTATATTATCGGCTAGTTCTTGATGAATGGCGTGAAGAATCACGTTGTCTGCGAGCTGACGACAGCAATGGAACTGTTGTTGAACTGTCACGAAAGCGACAACATTAAATCTGTTCGTGAAACTTATGCATCGGTTCCAGCGTCTTTATATGCAATAGAAAAACACACTTAGCCAGTTAACCGCCTCTAGCTGTTGATGACAATAAACAACCGTGCACTAAGAGAATATCTTTGGCGGCATCGTGAAGCCTCGCAGTCTCCTGAGCAGTCTAAGGCAGTATATAGAGACGAATGTCTCAAAACGAACAACTGCAGGAGTTCTGCTATGCACGTTTTTACTACCCCTCGGTTTCCATACCCTGTTGTTTCTCTCCTGTGACTGAATTTAACTCGTTCTCCATAGCCAGTTAGCTGCACCCCGCACATCAATGGAGCTTTATCGGTTCAATCCGAATTTCGAAAATTACATTCCGTACATATTTATTGTTATCTTTTAGAGGTTGAAACATAGAAGGTCGAACCCTCTATTTTTTTCTTTTCAGTGTCATCGAATAAAGCTTAAAATGCCCAACAGAATTTAATCAAGGTTTGTGACATGCGCTTTCCTCCTGTTGCTGTCGCTGGGCAGAGTGGTTTACACATGCTTAATATCATTTGTGGCTATCTCGGCTTCACGGAAAATGGAAGTTGATGACGGAATATCAGTCGATCATTCGTTACCAATGGTGTCGTGAATGGGTTCGCGACGGCCCGCTTCCGTAAATTTGCGCCCAATGAAGAGAGTATGAGCGAAGATGAAACTTCCCCCTTAGAAACGAATGACAGAAAAGTTGAGGTTACTATTCGCGTGTACATGCATTCTTATACTGCTCTGCTGCGATGGAGTGATTAAGCCGATAGGCTGCTGCTCATAAAGACGCGAGCTCGACTGCGTTTGAATGGAGGCGAAACGCAAGGCGCCCACGTAGTATTCGATGTTAGCGCACGTTAGAGAATTTCACTAGATCTGAATTAATCTGATACCCTCCACTATGACGACCCTATACCATACCATACTATACCATGCCGTACCGTATCATGCCATATCATACCATACCATACGGTACCATATCATGCTATAGTACCGTACCATACCATACCTACCAAACCTACTACACAATTTAGTATATGACATTTTATACCCAGATTACACACTTTCTCCGAACTGTGAACTTCGTGCATTAAGTATGGATAAAAAAAATCAATGAAAACAAAATGGCATTATGCATACTACATGGTGTGCAGACTGTCTACCAAAAATTATGGTGCTTAGTCTGGACGCCGTTGCGGTTTAGCTCGCGCCGGGGGCTTTAAATTGTCTAGTCTTTATTCAAAATTCTCACCATCAAAATATCATACCGCTTTGTACTTTGTACAGCATCTGACATCATCGTCAACAAAACAGCCAGCCAACAACAAAGTTAAAGACTAATTATCCCCCCGCTTTTCAGCTTGTCAACTAGAGAAATGACACAATCATGAACGTGAATCTTCGCAGTGGCGCTCAATAGGAGAAACGCAGTAAATACGTGAAGCAGTTACAGGATGGTTACCTCAAGCCACATCATTCTTGTTCGAGAAGGGGTCGATATAATACAACATTGTTTACATTGAGCAATAATTCTCAAAATTTTGCTGACGAAAAGCACAACGTGACAACTAAAAGCTCAGAGCTGTGAACTGCAAATGTTAGCAGTAGCTAGTATATGTAGTGCGAATTGATCACAAGAAAGGAATCGATGAAGGTACTTTTTCTTGTCTAGTTAAAACTTGTCGATGTGAATAAACACTGAATTCGATTTTTGCACAGCTGTAGTCAGCATGTAATCTTTTTTTCTTTCCTTTCTCAGCCACATCCCATACTATCATTTCGTTATTAGAACTACTTACGTAGTGCTGAACTACTTACGTAGTGCTGAACTACTTACGTAGTGCTGAACTACTCACGTAGTGCTTTGGAGCAGGCATACGATCCGAAATGTTTATCAGTATGAAAAATAGCTCCCGTAAATGAACCGGGAATCCGGACAAAAAGACCTCCGACCACTGATGACCAGCAACCAGCCTTATCCTATTCACTTCTATAGAGGCATTACATCTCTCGCTCACTCCGACATTGTAGTCTGTGCCCGTTTTGTCTACACATATTTTTCGCATTAGGTTGCAGTCGCGCTTTTACGTCGTAGATTTTGCTGGCACGTAACGAAGGATAAAACTGGTACACGCAAGATTTACGAGTCATTACTTCGCCAAAGCCCCTCCGCGAACATAAGGCTGGATGGGGTAATCACTAAACGCGTCAGACTCTCTCGTTGTAGGCGTAGAAAGGCCAAAGGGACACGCGTAACGCACGCTGACACGAACACATGGCAAGAAAACAGAACTACTCATCAAGGCCAAGATGACAATATGGCTTCTGCAACGCGGCCCCGAAAGTCGTCTCCGCCGCACGCATAGTGGGAGAGAGCGACACAAATCAATACAACCCGCGGATGAGCGTCAAAGAAACCGAAACATATGCCAGAAAAAAATATATATATCGTGCGTCAGAACCGCGGAAAGGACCGACTAGCGACATTGTCGAGAGCAGCGTGACAGAAGGGGACCGCGCCACAATATTGGCTTGCATGTCTTTTTTTTCCCTGCCCATGCGCGTGGTTTGAACGCCCAAATCACTGGGCGCTAGGCACGAAGCTACGCGCGCCACTTCGGACTTGCCCTCTTGTTTCTTCGCGGTATGAGCAGCCATGAAAAGGAACTGTCTCGCGGAAAGATTTACGACAATGTCCGCGCGGGGAACTGAGGGCTATCTGTTATGTAACCGCTTGCCTGCGCATTCTACGCTTCAAGGTGTATCCTTGTTTTTTTATCCAGATGGTTCTATGTTATACAGATGCATACGCGACAGCTGATCGCTCCCGCCGGTCACTCAGACGGTCGCCCATATTGGACGCTATTCTACTTTCGTACATTTCCTGGATACTATGCGATGTCAGTGTAGTACTATAAAGAAAAGCACTTATGATGGCTAGCTAGTGGATGCGGTTTGAATTGATTCCAAACTACCATAAACTGTCCAGTTATCTGCTCTTGGAGACAACTTCCTAGGGTTGCTCTCAAGGAATAGACTTGTTTTGTCAGGTACAAACGTTGCGTTCATTCATCGAATTAATGCTGCACCGCATTGCCACTAAGACTATAATATTCGCATACAACATTCCTCGTTGTTATGACCAAAGGTTTGACAAAAGCTACTGAAAACTACCTAGTTATACATATCGGCACCCCTCAGAAATTCTAGAGGCTCTGTATTAAATAATTGTGAGGCAGCTGTAGGATATCGTAAGCTACTGTTAACATATTGATAAAAAAAAGAACATATTGATAAAAATAGTCCAAGTTTCCAATGTCTACCAAAATTTTGCTTCTGAAGTTTGTGTAGCGATCGAAATATTTAGGTGGGTCTGCCCCTGCCATGACAAACCAAGGGAGCGTTTTTGGAAACAGAAAGCAAAAAACCATAAGCCTACCGAGAAATATCACTCGGTAGCTGTTTCCTGCAGCTGCCCTCCCTCCGGAAATTCCTAGGTGGCAAATAAACTTATTTGCTTTGATAGGTTGATTGTTATCGCGACGTTAAACAGCACGTGAAAAAAGTACGCTTCAGAACTCTATTCTAGAAAACGTACTACATTTTTTCGCATGTTATTTCGATAACGACGCATACATTTCGTGCGACAAGTGCGGCTAAGAACAAAAATGACGATTCCCCGAGATGTTTCAGAGCGAAAATATGCGTTTTATTCACGCCAGGTATGGCGATGAGTACTCGGATCTGAAACCACGCACTTCAAATCACATTCCTTTGAAAATTGCATTCTTACTCAATATGGGGCATGGAAAAAGTACTGTTAGCACGCCTTTACATTGATTTCTTTCTGTAAAGCACTCAATTTAGTTCTCTGAAATAAAAGAACGTCGACTGTACAACGATGAAAGGACCTTGTACATCTTGTGTTTTCGTTGCTAGCAATTCATTTATGTCATGATTTCTCGTTATGGAGCAGAAGTAGGGGTACATCTGTACGCTTGTTCCTCTTTTTAACCAGGGTAATTCATTTTACCTCTACAATGTACCACGCATATGCGGTGCTTCTTCAGGAGCGAAAAATGGCTTAATTCCGTAGTCAAAGAGCGCGCCATATGCAGGCACACAACCTGTACGGACATTGTGTACACTAAAGCAATGAAAGAAAGGAGGCAGCATATATTTGGAAGAAAAGTGTTCATTTCTTTTTCCAAGTAGCGACATTGCGAAACCAATAACAAAAGGAATTGTCAGTGCCTCTCCGTCTCCCTTTCAATGAGATGTCCAGCGACATTTCAGAGCTTTTTTCTTTCTTTTTCTTACTTAGTGTCACTCCGCATGCTGTCGGGTTCTTTTTATTAAGGAACGAAACCCGTTTAAATCTGAAAGCAACATTGTTTCAGAGCAGAACAGTATAGTAATAGAGTTAAAACTGTATGACGCTGTTCATGCAAGAAATAAATTGCCATGCGAATCCGTAGGGAGTCTTGGAGAATCACACCTTGTATCTAATGAAAATAACTACCATATTCAGGTGAAAATTTGATCACAAAGCATCCAGAAAACACACTCTTATGAACACTTAAAAAGGTTGTAGATGGCAGACGAGTATAAATGGCTGTCTTGTGTCTCCTTCCCATATTAGGCGTCGGTATCTGGTGCTGGTGTTCACGGTATTTAATTGGCGTTGAAAACTGCCATTATTTCCATCACTATTACGTTGCCTGTCGAAGCTGTGTTCACCACAGCCCAGCACTTCCTATTATACTGGAAATTAGTGGGTCACGCGTAGAGGGTTCTCGTTACTTTCTCGTCATGCAAAGCATTTGTTGTCAACAATCAGCTTGAGTTAGAATGATTTCTTCAATATTGGGACTGAAAAAAATGTTTCATGAAATCTTCGGCCTTTATTCTTTTTAGACGCACAAACACTCAATGCTCCCGAAATGAAACACAGGTGGCGTCCCAGTAGTAATAATCGACATGCTTTAACTGGATAAAATTACGCGCTCTGCACTTTTATGCCAGCCTTTGCAAACGACCACAGAGCACGTCTTTCATTCACTCAGCTCGGTATCTTTCGACAGGGAGTTCATATCTCTGCCGGAGGTCAACATGCCGTGCGGCTGTGACTCGACCCAGAGTCCCAGGAGAGCTCCGATAGGAGATGCGCTTGAAGCTCCATTTTTATCTCTTTTTGACTGCTTCACAGACTTCCTCATAAATATAGATCAAATAGAATGATGTCATAGCAACGGTCAGGGCACCACATCGTTCTAGATTCACTCAATATACTTACATGTTCATGAGCAGAGTACCTTACTCAGTCTCATAATGGTTTTAGCTGCTCAAATGTGCTCAGAAAATATCATTTCATTGATCGCACACCGTTGACAACTTGTCTGGAGCGATGCGGCCAAACACTTGGGCGCAGGTTTTACAGCTAAAGAGCATTTATTTTTGCCCGTTGGGAGGCAACATAGCACCCACCTATGAATAGTATAGTGTAGGAAAACAAGAGAAGGGCAAGTAGGGATGCTTTGCGTGCAGGTGAGCAATACAATTGTGCGCGTGAATTCCTACCTTCGTGCAGTGTGTAAGCATCGTCGTCGCCGTGGAACTGCTGTCTGATGACGATCAGGAGCAGCCCGTAGGCTCCTTGCACCCCATGAGTGAGCATATGCACCAGGAGCGCGCAAGCGCACACGACCCATCCCCAGCCTCCTTCCGGATAGTAGTGCTGCCGGATGGTCGACACACTGGGCTTCTCCAGTGCGGCCTTGGACACGCCGGGAACTTCATTTCCTTCCTTGGCCTCGCGGCGAATGGCGTCGAGTACGCACGAGACACTGGGCGACCGACGCACTGCCTCGTTGTTCTGGATTCCCTGGCTGATGTAGTACGGACTTCTAGGGTCCGTGGACACCGCTGACTTGGAGCGGTACTGCCGCGGCCGCGGACATCGCAGCACAGCCGCGGCCACTGCGCCGCAGGTGTTGCCATCGTTGTTGCCTTCGGTCGAGTGTCCTGTCGATGCGTCCGCCCCGGAGATGTGTTCATCGTCAGCTGCTGCTCCTTCGGCAATCCGGATGACTTTGGATGTAACCTTTGCTGTAGCGGCACTGGCTTTGGACGTAGATGGGCCAGGGTTATTGTTTTCAAGGCACGCGGTCGACGTGGACGGCTGCGGCCACAGTTCTTCCGGTAGGTTGTCCGGACGCGCTATGGGCATGCTGCGGCGTGACGGCCCGCATGGTACAGGCTGGGCCGGAGGCGGCAGCAGCGGCAACAGCGGCTAGCGGACAGTGCAGACAGGTTGAGACAAAGGAAGTGGACGTCGCAAACGTCTTACACGGCGCCCTGAGAGCTCGCTTCTATATTTCTAAACGTCTGAGGTTTGCCCACCTGTTACAGTATAAACAGACTGGAGGAGGAGGCGCGTAAACGCTGCAGAAACGCAGAGAGAACCATGCATATCAACAATTTGCTCAGTATTTCCAGTCAAGCAAGATGAAATGGCTAGCGTAGCACGGTGGATGTTTCCCGCTTGTACTTAGTGCTTTGCTCAGACACAAAGCGTGGATCTTGCGTCATTATGTCACGTACGCAGTACAGGCCTCGCGTTGTGGTCAACAGCTTGTCACTTCCGCAGTGCACGCGCACGAAGAGATCGCGATGGTTGCACCGCAGTAATTACGACGCTAGTAGTCAGCGCGGGCGCTAATGGAAGTTGCCTCTTGTTGTACTCACACGGAAGGCAGTCCAAAGTGATACGGCATTGCGCGATTCTTGGTGTGCGAATAGGGGCGCGCACAGGTACACACGACACATTGTCAAGGAGTTGTGCAGGCACGGCGGCTCACATGAGGCAGTAATATGAACACTCCGGTTATCGCTCGTTGTGTTGTAAACACACGCGCACACTAAGGTAGGCAGCAGCAGTAGCAGAAGCACAAGTGCTCGAATCCGCCGGGCGCGGCCAGCTGCTTATGGGAGAGGCGCCAGCGGCGGGCCCCGATCTCACCGCGTTTCGAAGTAGCGCACGCGGTCGCTGATCACCTGGCGGCGGCTTGATAGAGAGAGCGAGTCGGAGAAATAACAAGCACTGGCGACGTTACTGGACGGCCGAGGCACCCCCAGCGGTCGACGTTGGTGGCGGTGGCGGCAGCAGCGTCGGGAGTAGCGGCCTCCGCGACTTCACCGTCGAGAGCCGACTGAATCGAAGCTCGCGCGCTCGCTCCTCCCCGGGCGCGCGTAAAAAGAGGGGGGTTTGTTGGGGGTGCGTGCGTAAGCGGCGGCGTGCTTCGCATGCGTAGGTTTAGGGCACTCTTCTCCTCTTCCTCCTCTCCGGCGGCTTCTCCAGCTGCTCATCTGACTCCGTTTCCTCCTTCCTCCTCCGTCCCTGGCGCCGTCGCTCGTGCAGCGGCGAACGCACATGTGGAGGATGCTCTGGACGGCTGCTGAAGCGACCATCTCTCAGCCAGGAAGCGTTATTTGGAGGTAATTAGCAACGTTGAGACGCGATGGCAGTTGCGTTGAAGGAAAAACGAGCATCTCCTAACCATGTTCTGTTCTGTAAGAAATCCTTTAGGTGAGTGCTCTTGGCGTACTGTCACATTGAAATTCAGCGAGTTCCAGTGTTGCAGTTAAAAATGGTACAGGAAGCCTTTAGAATGAATTGTTTTCTATATGTTCCGTCAATGAACACTTCAAAGGAAAGACATATTGGGTTTAGTGCGAAATTGGAGTTAATTTAAAGTTTTAAGAACAGCGTTTTTTGATCGTCCCCGTTTAAACGTAGATTTCCAGACTGATTAAGCGTTGATCTCAAAAACGATGAACTGTACAGTCATGCTCAAAAGTGTATGGTACGCGACTGGGGAAAATAGTCTGCAAGCGGTTAAGCCAGCAAATTATAAACCATGGAAGCAAGGGCAGGTGCGTGCTTCTTCATTTAGGTCGGGCAGCTGCTGGAAAGGATAGCAAGGCAACGAAAATGTTTTTTTATAACTTCTAATTTTTTCAGGCCATTGTACATATTTAATGCGCGAGATTTTATTGTTCGCCACAGAATGGAAACAGTATTTTAATAAAATATTAGGAATAGTATGTAACCTCTCCCAATTACCAAGTCATGAATTATTTATTGGTTCAGATACTACCATTTAGATGACATGTTTGAGACCGGAGCAGTAACACGAACGCTTGGCGTATACAGATTAACGTTATTAACAACCTACCCCTAGTATCTGCAGCAACAGTAAACAAGAAATGGTGAGCTAATCAGAGTAGAAGCCACCGCTAAGGTTGGTTAACCAGCCTGAGAAATCTGGACGCCTTAATGCAAGACACCAACCAATCTTAGTATTTAGGTGGCCGTATCCTGGAGGAATCGATGCTTTTGCTGCATCCTAATGATATATCTGCTGCTACGTATTGAAATGTAAGAGCTTCTCTAAGCGCCGTCGACCGCATGCTGCGCGGATAGGCAATTTTTCTCTGAGTAGGTTTTGCTTAGTACTGCTTTTATTATAATCTTGCTGTGCTGTGCCCGAAGAAAACAGCCGTCGAAATAAATATAGCGCAAGAAAAGGAACAATGTTCATTAATGTACTCTAAGAGGAAAAAAAATCAATATTTACCTTCCGGTAGATTGCTTGATTAGTACGGCGGAGGTCCCAGAGGCTAGCAATTATAAATATTTATGAGTGGCAATGAACTTCCAATTACTTTAGGATGACATCATGTGACGTTAATTATTTTGTCTACGTAAGCTGAGACGAGATAAATAATCTACTCGCAATAATATTCTTGGTGTATGGTACGAAGTTAGAGGAATAGCCGGAAGCGTCAAGTTTAATAGAATACTATATTTCACTCCTAGACCTAACTACCCTGTAACCGCTTGGGAGCCTCGTACGCGGAAAAATACGAAACAGATAAAACAATCGAGTTGTGCTATACCCATTATTTAGATGCTTATAGTTGCAATAAAAGGACTGACACCACATCAGCCCTAGGCAATAATAAAACATAACTACTTTGTGTAGAACAAAGCTCCCTCCAATAAAATACCTACATCATCTCAAACAAGAAAAATATTAGATTATTATTAAACATAAGCCTAATTATGAATTTTTTAGTTCTCATATTTTTGTATAGGTGTATGTCATAAAATTCTAACTTTGCGCCACGTTTAAAGGGTTATCCTATAGAGAAATAGAGAAAAAGTTATCCTATAGAGAAATTCTCAAAATTGATTTAGTGACTGTTTCGGTTTCTGACTTTTGCACTGAAGGTTACAGCCACTGCCGTGAATTATCCGTTTGAGTGCCCAAATCTCTCATTTCTTCCACGCGTTGTCAATTTTTGTCCCATTTTTACCAGGACGACGCCAGAAAAGCATTAGTGTGAAATCTATTAAAACTGGGAAGCTGCAGTTAACTTAGTTCATTTGCTGGTCTTCTTGGACAAAATGTGTGTCTGCATTATAGATTATAGAACTGGGCATGGTCTTACTGATTGGTTTCCGATTGAAAAAGGAGTGAGGCAAGGCTGCATACTGTCGCCCTGCCTATTTAACCTATATGCAGAGTGCATCATGAGGAAGGCCGGTCTGGACGAGTCTTCAGGTGGAGTGAAGATTGCTGGAAAACGTATCAACAACCTTAGATATGCGGATGATACCACTTTAATGGCAGAAAGTGAAGCGGAACTCAAGAGACTTCTGATGCGCGTAAAGAAGAGAGTGAGAAGTTTGGACTTAAACTGAACATTAAAAAGACAAAGATCATGGCGTCTTGCCCTATAAAGTCCTGGAGCATCAAGGGACAAGAAGTGGAAGCTGTGACAGATTTTCTCTTCTTGGGCTCCAAGATTACCCCGGAAGGAGACTGCAGCCATGAAATTAGGAGACGCCTGCTTCTGGGAAAGAGAGCCATGGTTAGCCTTGACCGCCTAGTAAAGAGCGGAGACATTAGTCTGTCAACCAAGATCTGTATAACTCGTGCTATGGTCTTTCCAGTTGTGATGTATGGATGCGAGAGTTGGACTGTGAAGAAGGCTGACCGCCGAAGAATTGACGCGTTTGAATTGTAGTGCTGGCGGAGGCTCTTGAGAGTTCCTTGGACTGCCAGAAGATCAAATCAGTCGATATTGTCGACCATAAACCCTGACTGCTCATTGGAGGGTCAAACTCTAAAGTTAAAGCTCAGATACTTTGGTCATCTGATGAGAAGAGAGGAGTCGCTGGAGAAAGATTTGATGTTGGGAAAGGTTGAGAGTCGCCAAAGAAGGGGTAGGCAGCGAACGCGATGGTTAGATGGCATCCTCGAGGCACTGCAGATGAAGTTATGCGATGTTAGGAAGCTAGTGAGAGACCGGAAAGCGTGGCGTGACATGGTCTATAGGGTCACGAAGAGTCTGACACGACTGAACGACTGAACTGAACTGATTATAGATTAAATATAAAAATAAAGCACCAATAAAGCACATTTTCTTGGATGAACCTTCGAGAGTTTCTTTTATTAAAATTGCTCCCTTTAACCGTTGCTGAGAGGAACTGTGTGTCCACCTTGTTTATTAAAATATCATGAATGCATTCACTATCCATCTTTAAGATCACTTCATATAATCATTCAAGGAGTCTTGGCAATGACGCTACAGCATGTCAGGTTAATACTGTGCGCCGTTCTATCTAATAACAGAACTGCTGTTGGTTCAAGCTGCGATCTTACTAGCGCAAATTTGCGTTTCTCCAGATATATTCGTGCACTTAGTCTGAAATACGTGTTAGTTCTATATTTAAGAATGTAGCTGAAATAGCAACCCAACATTGCACTACAATATAAAGGACTGAAAATTTATTACTTGTGCAGTGATTGGGCTCCAGGGCCTTGCAACGTGTGTTAAGCTTGGCACTCACTTGGTGAAATTACTGCCGTTTTAAAATGATAGCGTTAAGTCTCTCTTCTCAAGAAAAGAAGCTGTCGGCGTTGACAGCGTTGGAAGCGAGAAGTTATGGGCATCGCTCTGGCATGTGGCAAGGCTGGCACTAATTGGTCGGTGACTTGGGTGACGTCACGAGATTACATGACATGGCAGGAGCTGCCAACTCGGGCTTCATCTTTGAGATTGGAGTAGGACATGGAAATTGGACTTTCAAGGACCATTGGGCGATTAGTGCGTCTCGCTATTCTTCGGTCATGCAGGAATGTCCGCACATCTAGGTTACAGGACGGCTTTTGCAGCAAGGTTCATTCGGTAAGACTACTTGTTTTATTCAGGTATCACTGATCTGAAGACAAAAACCAATCTTCCTTCCCTTGAATCAAGTCTCAAAATAGCCCAACTGTGTCCTTTTCGCAAGTTTTACCACTCTGCACTTGGAAACTGTGCCATCATGCCTTGTCCCCGCGTATCCTAACGACTGAATCACAGTCAAGTTCTAACAATGTATCACGATCTAGCCCAGCAACAAGTTTTATTGAATCACAGTAAAGTAGTATACCCACCACCTGCAAATACCATTGCACATCTAAATGCTTTTTTTCGCCCAGATAGAAAAGGACTGGAATCGTCTTCTTGCCGACGTAGTTCATCACGCTCATCCAGCACACTTCAAAGCATTCATTGAAAGACTCATCAAAGAACTGTAACAGTCCGCCCTCATCTAATACCTCAACAGGGGCATTTCATGCATTTGAGGAAGTAATTATTTAGTTAGTTAGTTGGTTAGTTAATACATTAATCAGTCAATAAATGAATAAATATCCGTATATAATGAACTTTCACTCGGCGGCTAGCGATTGTATGCTGACATCTGCGAGGTAACAGACGCACAAATTAAGGGATTAGTGATTAAGTGGGTGATAGCCTAGCGCATATACACAAACTAGTATTACCAAGAAAAGACGCATACGGGAGCCATTAACGATACCGGCCATACCCTTAAACCTTAAAGGCTCAGCTTAACTGTCTCCCTGACGTTTTAGAAAGCCCATTTGAATCGGTGTAGTTAGAGCAACAAAAATCCCCCCCCCCCCCCTATCCTGCATGAGTCTCGTTCATGATCACAGTATCAGGTTATTATATGATTTGATAAATAATGCGTTCCTTGCAGCCAACTTCTAGTGTGCCACGAAAATGACGGGGAATAGTAGACATGTCGTTCGTGTAACTTAACTGATATACTTTTTTTAGTCTTCTATTTAAAAATCTTGATTAGGGCACTTTACTCCAGTTAGGTTAAGCCTACTCGTAATCCACTCCAACTCGCGTGAAAATGTAAATTTATTGGACGTGAAGAGCCCAATACGCTCAAAGTATTACAGCTCGGCGTAGCAAAGCTGTACCAAGAAGTTACAGCAGGGCCGTAAGTTTTTGCGCCACAAAATGTAAATCTATCCCTCACAGAATGAACTGTGCTGTTCATAAATATCTTTTACTTTTGCTAGGATCAAGCTGTTATCAAAATGTAGAAGCGATCAGGTTATGATCTTGTTTAGGATACAAGCATTTACATGACTACACTCCGATTCATGAGCTTCTTACCGGACTCTGCGCAAGTTAGGGCGACTTGGGAGAATCTGGATAGCAAGTACAACATAACTTTTTTGTTATCACGGACTTACCCTGTGGTTAACAACCACCCAATAAAACAATCGTGTAAAACGCTTCATCCTGATCGGCTCAGGTCGGCCTTACTTTTCGTAGTCCTTCAAACAGGTTGTGAATTGAAGTGTAGTAAAACGAACGGCTTTCTTGGAACAACGCATAATTATATCATTTTATATCTGGTTGGAGCTTCCGTAATCATGTGCTTTAGGGAATACACTATCTGGCCAGCTGATAAGCAATTCTGGAAATTCAAACAGCAAGGGTAGAAAATGAGTGCAAGATGGAGGCCAAACATCCGTTTGAAATTATTATTGAGGTCCGTTTACGTATTCATCTACTTTCCATTTCATTTGGTCGTACGGCAGCATCATACGAAAGCAACAAGTGGCGAGTCGCAGCAATGATAAGATAGTTGGTCCCGCTGTCGGCGATGGCCATATCGTCCCTCGACGCAAGCACCGGTTTACTGCTGGCGGTGCCATGTAGTCAGTACTGAGGTGCCTTCCCGCGGACGTTTAAAAGCCGAAGGCTTCGTTAACCTAGAACAGCGGCCAATGCGAGAACCTCAAGCGAAGAGTGATATTTCAGAACACCGTTCCTGCATGGAGAGGGCGGAAGTGCAAATAGCAGCTACATATTTATTGAAAGGTTCCAGGCGTAACCAGGCCTCCTGCGCAGTTGCAGCCGCCATCGACTCGGGCACTCGTCACCGCGTTAACGAAAGAAATAATGTGAAAGAGTGAAGGCAATAATTTTCGGCCCCATAGGCTTGCAGAAAGAGCTGGCAAGAGTTTCTAGAGCATATATATTGAACCTTTTTGCATCGACATTAATACACTTACCACAGCTGGGTTCTACTGGGCACCCCGTAGTATTGGCAGTAATCCGGAAGAAATCGGGCTAAGTGGTGCAATTAAAGAACTGTAACACAGGCTGCTCACGTCTGTGTTCACGTCTTTTCGTATCACTTAGCGCGATTCCTTCAGTTTGATATACCAACTAGCCCCAGCCCTTGCCTTGATCACAGTAAGGCCTCGGCCAAACAGGTGTATTGTGACATTCTGAGAGCTCACGTTTCGAAGTAAGATGGCGAACACATCTTCAACGTCATTGCAGAAAGGACCACTGCTAGCTCATCGCATTCACAAGAGAAATCGTAGGCCCACTGCAGTGAAAAAAGAGGTCGTTTATTCATTTTTCCGATGAAAAGTGCGGAAGTACAGATTCGCTAACGCTGCACAAGAGAGATCTGCAGTTTGCGTTACGGGAAGTTACTTCAGTCAGCATTTTCCTTCAACGACCAAATCTAAGGTAACAGATGCGGCATCTTTGTTTTTGTTGCTTTAGTTAGCATTTTCAGCCCTGCTCTTCTTTTATTCTCCCATAAGCCGACTAAGCATGTCTCTGCCGTTTGTCGTTCCTATTGATCTACGGGGCGTGCTTTTGTCAACAAGACTTTCAGACATTTGTGCAGCATTCTTCTCTTGTGCCTTGTATTCCCAGTATATTTCTGCAGTGACTTCCAAAAGACGTTATACACTATGGCTGCGCTTAGTCTTTGCGCAGTTGTAATTCTGTGTCTGTGGTGCCGTGTTAGTGCTTCTATGTCTCCATTCACTGTTCCAGTTGTGCAGCCATAACCTCTGTCCTCATGAAACAAGTATCCCCAAGAACGTTCTAGTGCCAAAACACTGTCCTAAAAGTTGAAGTGACTTGACTGAACATATATGAATAGGAGCAGGTAATGCATCCTCCATTTTCTTCATGACTTGCTAGTTGGTACAATTTTCTTAAAGTCCGTAGCATATGACGACCCGGCATAAGGCATCAACAACTTGCAATAAATTACTCACGTAACACTCGAGGCTAGCGGGGAGGCTGTCTTTCCGCCTCCCAGAAGGCCCAACTCGCTCGGAGCACATTTGGCCTGAACCGCTACGGGGCACACAAAGAAATATCGACACCGTGGGTGGCGTCCTGTTGGAACGTAAAGGCAATTTCATGCTCCTCACTTTGCTTTTGTTGTGTAAGGCTTGTCATAAACGAGCGGTTACCAAGCACGCCGCACGTATACATCTTGTTGTTTTTCGTTCGAATGCCTAACTCTTAGCAGTTGAATAATTGAACAACATTCTGGTTGGCTTCCGCGTTACGCACACAGTGAGTTAAAACTAAACACAAAAGGAAATAAAAAAAAGTATTCATTGCTTAAGTCTTGTTTGCTTCTTCGGCTTCGGGCCGTTTCTTTTTTTCTTCGCCAGAGACGTAAATGTATACCTTTTCAAAAGCGGTGCTAACCTCCGACACGTTTCTGGCCCGAGGTAATTAACGAGGTCTTTTTCTGACTGGCAAGCGCATGTTTTTACTCTATTTTGGTGGGTTTTTACTTTATATTTCTAGTGTTGCGGCATTCGGAAGTCGTGAGTCACGAAGAGCCGTTTGCACCTGCAAATTAAACTTTAGCGACGGGTGTTTCGACGCTTTTCACGCCGCTTTAGCGCCTGGCCGGTGCGTGCGTCTAATGCGCGGTACACGCTTGTCTGAAGCCATTCATTTGTCATCGTCAGCTCTTTCACACCTACCGCACACTTTGTAAATATGTATTTTTTCATTTCTCCATGAGCAGCCGAAACGAGGGGATATTAATTACCTCCTAGTAAAGTTGACGGTGCTAGTTAAAATTTTCGAAAGTAGTGCGACGAAAAATGAACGTGCCTGTAAAATGAGGCACAAGTTTGACTAACAAGTTCGAACCTGTAACTGCATCCGCTTGCGCGGTTGAATGCAGCAGCATGTTTCGCTGCATTGGCAACAAAAAACCTGTGTTATAGAAAACTTCCATGATAAGTATAACTATGTGGTTTGCTTAATGCGTAAAACAATGCTTGCGTATGGCCCCTTGCGTGTTCAAATTCATGAGCTATTTTCTACCGGCATATTTTGGGCAGAAACAATTAAAAAAAATGCTCCTGTTGGATGGCATACAGTATGGTCCAATTTTAAAGGAAAATGAGAATGGGTGGCTTCAGCGCTTTGCAAAGCTCTCCCGCGAAGGCCGGTAAAAACAAAATGGCAAAAAAATGCATGCGCAGTATAAACACCGCTGGCTGCTCTTCCCGAGCATTCACACTGTGACGCCCCCTCTCGGCAGTGGTCGGTGGCAGCGCTTTGTCAAGTGTGTAGGCCACGTGATCGTGCGTTTTATTTAACAGTGTACCGTATTGTACAAGCCGTCGGTCGCAGCCTAACCTAACGGTAATCTGCCGATCATTCGAGTACAGATAGAAAAGCAACAGAGGTTATTCAAGATTCGAGTGCTAAATAGGAAAGCTATTTAACAGAGCACGTTGTTGGGCTAGTCGGTCATACATACTTAAAAAAGGGAATTGCGCTAAAAAAGACACGGACGAGAAGAGGACATGGACGGGAAAGCTATAGGAAGGCTATAATTTATAAAAAATTAAGCTTATTCGTGCGAAGCCAGTAGAATACCCGGAAAAATTTGCCTGATACCGCTGTATTTAAAGACCTCGTTCTAGATATTTCAGCGTCGGCGTTGTCGGCCTTCGTGTTGCGAGCGAAGAGTCACAGAAATGGCACTGGCAAGTGGTAGCAGGTCTCCAGGACTGCCTCGATCAACTCCTATCCGTCCGCTCCAGGAGTACGCCCACCTTAACTCGCTGGCAGAATTAACTGCCCAAAGACCGACAAACAGAGCAAGAAAAGCTTCCCTTCGTCTTGAATTAGAGAATCAACCACCTCCATGGGACTACTACCACCTTACTTCTAATAGGCCTCTACTCACCAAGAAGTCGCAGCTCTCATCATCATTCCCAATAACGTCTTCCGCAACACATGATTACTGTATTATTTACACAGATGCAGCCGTAACCCCAACAGGTGGTTCAGTTGCTTTTATAAGCCCAACCCACCCTCACCTGAACACCAATCGAAGTTACCTTACCGACGCCAAATCAACTCTTGCATTCGAACTGCAAGCTATCTTAAACGCCATAGAAGCGTTACCTGCCGACCCTACGTTTCAACAAGTACTCATAATGACTCAGTCTAAAGAAGCCTTAAAACATTTAAAGAAAGTCCATGGCACTCTTAGGGTCGCACAGACTATACATGCTGCTTGTCACCGTTACCCAGTGACTATAACCATTCACTGGGTTCAAGACAACAAAAATTTGAATACCATAACAGCAGACGTGCTTCCTCATGCAGAAGATGTGTCACAACCTATTCATGATTCCTTTCCACCGGATCCACTCCTGACCCATTTAACATCATCAGCATCCCTCAGGCAGCGTACACGTGCTCTAATTCCCCCGTGTACGTACCCCCTTCCCCCCAATCTAACAAGGGTGGAGGAGGTATCTCTGAGACGGCTGAGGGTCGGAGTGGCTCTTACGCCCGCCGTTCGACACCAGTGGCAAAGTACTACTATTCCAGTTCCCGGCAAATGCCCACACTGCGAAGAACCGGCTTGCGACACCACTGTACGGCATCTAATATGGACATGCCCAGGAACTTCGCATATGCGCAACACCATTCTACAAAAAGCTGGACTTTCACCAAGTAATGACTCTCATTCCCACTTATGGACAACAAACAACATTTATGCACGCAGTTTGTGTGACTTCTTGCACATGGCTGCACTCCACACATTCCTGTGACGCTATACCACCACTTTTTATGCCGTGTGGCAAACTCAGCGCCATAAATAAATAAATAAATAAGTGGTAGCAGGTGCACGGCTGGCATGGCCTGGCAGTGACTGGTTGTAGTGTTCCCCTGATGTCACATGACATATGACATGGCCAATTTGGCACGGGCTGCCAACTCTGGCATCTTCTTTCAAATGGGAGGACGAGATAAGAATTAGCCTCCTAGTTAAAATAAGTTAAATTGGTTCACAGGAAGGGAAAGGCGCAGTAACTGTCACACTTGTTCTGTGGACACCCGAACCGCGCCGTAAGGGAAGGGAGGAAGGTGGGAATGAAAGTGGAAATAGAGAAAGAGGAGCCGTAGTGGAGGGCTACGGAGTAATTTCGACCACCTGGGGATCTTTAACGTGCGCTGACATCGCACAGCACACGACGCCACTTCGTTTCGCCTCCATCGAAACGCAGCCGCCGCGGTCGGGTTCGAACCCGGGAACTCCGGCACAGTAGTCGGGCGTCTTACCACTGCACCACCCCGGCGGGGCAATTAGCCTCCTAGGATATTTGAATTCTGGGTCAAACACTCTATACCGCTAACCACGCAGGCACGTTCTTGCGGCCTTATATTTATGTCGGGGGCCTTTTAGATAAGGCTGTATGCTAAAGAGCAGGTGCAATATATTAGAGGAAAAAAGGTATTATTAATCGGGGGTGGAGCAAATTCGATGTAACCAAACAAGATTCCGAAAGTAGAGTTGACAAATCGGAGCCGTTAACACTTACATGTCATATCTTTGAAGGCAGAGCTTACGAACCCTCCAAATTTTGATGCTCAGTTATGGCACGGTGATGTATTGAAACTGCTGACAGGCGAGTAATAAACAGCTTTAATTTTAGAGGAAGTTATCTCGTGAAGTTGCACAAACCCGCATAAATGTTTCCTGAAAATCAAGGGGCCAATGACATGCCTTATTCGTTCATTCAAAGGCACTGCTGCACAGAGATGACAAAGAATGCAAACAAGAAAGATAAATTTTTGCTCGCGTCTTCTTTTAGCGATAGCTTTTGCAAAAGCTCGTTCGGTCGGAAAGCCGTCGGGGGAGCCGGTACAGCGTGTTCGAAATAATCGGGGGCTGCGTAAAAAGATTTCGGGGCTGCCCCTGCTTGATAGCGGGAATGGCCAAAGGCACTTTGCACTACTACTTTCACTAACTGCATTGTCATTGTCATTCATACTATCATCATCATCATGATCGCTATTGCTGCTGTCATCATTATCGTTACCACTGACTGCGTCATCGTTGTCATCGCTACTATTATTCCTCACGCTAGATAATGAGAATGACGGCTTACTTCCCACGATCTCGGCGTAGCTCAGTGAATAAAAATAAAATAAAATAAAATAAAATAAAATAAAATAAAATAAAATAAAATAAAATAAAATAAAAAACCGGCCCGGACGAGTGCTTTGCGCGCTCGGTTGTGGATCCGTTTGCGATAGCGGTTCGAATCCCGGTAATATTTTTTTTTTCCTAAATGTGAGTTCCCATGGACATTTTCGCAGGCCATGAGTCAAGAAAGATTTGGCCTTGAAAAATCTTATCATGATAATGCTTAATTTGGTTTTGATTTTGTGGGGTTTAATGTCTCAAAGCGACTAAGGCTATGAGAGACGCCGTAGTGGAGGACTCCGGAAATTTCGACCACCTGGGGTTCTTTAACCTGCACTGACATCGCACAGAACACGGGCGCCTTGCTTTTCGCCTCCTTCGAAAAGCGGCCTCTAGTGATTGATGATTGACTAATGTGTGATAGGCGATGACGTGAGATGATGAAACCATTGTAATTAGTTGACGAACTAAAGAAATGAAGAAATTTTAAAAATTGGAAAAAAGAACTTCAAATATGTCAAAATGCTCAGAATGAAAAGCCTATGCTTAATGGTGCTAATTTAGAGATTTCAGATTGTCTAATTGATCTATTAAATAGTTGAAGTAATTGTAAAAACGAAAATGCGTTCAAATGTGTCGAACTGCTCAGTATGAAACATCAATGTTCGTTGATTCTTAGGATCAGTGTATAAAACTGAGGATATAATATAAAATTAAAGGAAAAACAATTGAAAATAAAAAAGTGAGAGGACGTCGTCCGTGTGCGAGAAATGCTATCGCGTCATACCGCTAACGAAGGAGCTTAAATGTTCCCTTAATTTTTTGTTTCTATTTTACTTTCGCTATAAAGCAACGCGACGTTCCAAGAAGGGCGACAGGGCCAGCTAAGAGAGGTTAAAACGTTTTTCTCATCATCGCGCATTCAAGCAATTGCCACTACTGTGTCCGGCACTCAGACCGACATATCCGAGCTGAGGCATTAGAAAGCTGCTGTCAGTGAACAACGGCGGAGCGTAGTTGTATGTTTGAGTGTTAAAGGTGAATTATTTGTTCTCACAGCAGTGCTGCTCAGAGAAGTGAAAACAAAAATGACGTGTGCATCACCAATGGCCTCTGAAAAAAAGACTACTGTCTCTGGAGAGCGAACGAACGAGACGGGAAACATATCGTCGTATATTTAGGACCCTTTTGCTCTGGCTGCCTCTCCAGAGTTATCATATATCTGTCGGTTGGAATAACATACACACGTTGGGTGTGGTTAAGCGTAAAATGCGTGTTTCTTTTAATAAATATTTGTCCTATACAACAGAAACAATGCATAGAGGTAGACATAAAAAGCATTATTTGCTGTTTTATCACTGCTTTCGTCTAATACGATCTTACAACAAAGCAGTGGGCACTGTAAAACACAATCTCCTGCCGTTTTTCTATCATAAAAGGGTTTTTTTGGCGACGATGCCTTTTCGCTAGAGAAAAAACGAACAGTGGGAGCTGTTCCTTGTTGCAAATGAGTTTTCTGCTTTAATTGTTGAGACTGGTGCGCAACTGCAGTACGCGCGTTCATTCGAATCGTTCGTGCAGTTGTAACGTTCGATTTGTACAACGACAGAAACATCGGCGTTCAGCATTCGCCTATATACGGATATATGAATTTTGGCGGTTTAAAATTCACGTTAAAGAGCCACTTTACTTCACTGCTAAGCGATTCTACAGGATAAGGTCACAAGCCTAACGTAGACGCACATTTGACCGAACATGGCTCAATCGTCAGCACTGCGTGCGAACGCTCCCAACAGTAAATCGGCAGCTGTATAGTTAGGTCTAGAGTACGAGGCAAGTATAACGATGGTTCTTGTGCTCACGGCATGCCATAAATTTGCTTGATCTTTAAATTGATACAGGTCAGCTAACGCTCACACATGTTGCTTTCAAAAACGAGGGCGCACTTGCAAGCCTCATTTCGAAAACTAGTTTCTGTCGTAACAGGAATAAAGTGAACAGGAATAGTTCCTGCCTTATGAAGCGCTTTGTGCTGCCCATTTAAGTTTGAAATCAGATCCAAACACAAAGAAATATACGGCCTGATTATACTGTGATCATAGCGGATATATAGCGACTGGACGCTTGTTGTTGTTCAGCTAACCATGTAGTCTGTATATAAAGCAAGCGCTGAGAAAGTTGTTTGATGGAACAGCTGCGGAACGCCGGCAAGAGTTTTTCGCCAACGCCACCATAATACATGCGTAATGGGAAGAACCGGGTTTAACATTTCGACATGATTGGTGTGAAACCTGGGGCGCGCTACTTGATTTTTACCAAATTGAGTACCGAGAAACAAGACTGTCTTAATATTTCTAGCACTAACAAGGACGCCATGGCTTGGATTGAAACGTTATTACTTGTTCCTTTTTTTTTAATTGTTTCTTAAGGTAGGTGCTAAAACGACTATTATGTACTGCCCAGCGTTTGTTTTAAAACAAACCTAAAACGCCTCATTTTCAACATCCCGCAATTGAAGGAAATCTGGAACTGCCTGACTCTTTCACACATTCTAGAAATCATGCTAAAACGTTGGAGCATTTTTCTACGCACGTGCACTTAGTGTTTTATTCTTCTACTATTAGAAATTAGAGCTCTTATAAGCCGTACTGATGGCCTCCCCCAGCATGCACAATTGGGTGGAAGGTTTAATAAAGTAACCTGAGAGAAATGTTGTAATGCAAAAGCGTGTTCCATTCATTTTAATCTGTAAAGGGGGCTGCGGGTTCTGTCAATTCGCTTGCTTCTAAAGCGACTTTTACCCGCAGTCCCCTCCTAAAGAGTTTATATTGTTTATTATTATTATTATTATTATTATTATTATTATTATTATTATTATT
>JAJIZL010017330.1:163906-194964 GCA_023969395.1 Amblyomma maculatum | reverse complement strand
TTATTATTATTATTATTATTATTATTATTATTATTATTATTATTATTATTATTATTATTATTATTATTATTATTATTATTATTATTATTATTTATCACCTCTATATACAGAGACCCCCTTGTATGCGCTCCAAAGTGAAAACGGAACTTTTCTTGTTGCTTTTTGTTAATTTGCATACTTTTTTTTTTTCATTTTCTATTACTTAGCGATTTCGCTGGGAATTTTTATTCAGCTTCGTTATCGGTGTGTTATGAGCTGTCCGAATACTGAATGGAGCTAAAGCTTATTACGTATGTATTTCTAGCGAAGCGTTAAAGGGTTAAGTCTCTCTGCGTAGCTGAAGTGTTGAAACGTTTCTACACAGCGCACCTGAAGCAATGGATTTCAGCTCGTTTCGCTTTACTTGTAGACTGGGCATCAGTGGACACGGGCCTTTTATTTCTTCAAGGACGATGTAACTGATGTCAATGCTGTAGTCTTGAATAAAGTTTTACGCGTATATTATGAGAAAAACGCATGCATCTTGCCTTGATTATTTGGTAGCTTTCTCTATACATTGTTTTTCCTAGAACGCTGCATGCGTCGAATACCCCTGCTAACTCAGCAACTGAATTGTATAGTAAAATGATGGCCCAAAATTCAGGCACCAGCGGGCCTGATGCTGAATTAAGCAGCGAGTCTGTTCGGGCCCCCTTGCACGTCCAAAGCTCTAGAGAGCTGGAGCCAAGTTATTAAGGCGGAAGTGTTATTTGGCAGTTTCCGAAAACGTGCCTGGAAAATGTGGAAGCAAAAAGTGAAACCAAAACATGGGAGCAAAGTGTAACGTGTGATATGACGTCACATTAAACTGAGACTGCTGGTCATGATTGTGCACGTAATGACAAGACATATAATAATATCATGTCGTTTCTAATCATGTCATGTCTGTCATTGTAGTTTAGTCATAATCACTTGTCCTTAGTCATTAAGATCTGAGATCGAATATACACGACTATGGAGTCCATGAGTTGTGCGAGTCAAATTCATGACCATGACTGGTATGTAGTCATGACCAAGAGGGCCGAGTCATGACACTCTGGTAGCTACTAAAGAATAGCCAACGCATATGCTCACGAATTTCTTCAGTGCTGGTCTCTGCCATACTCTGTTTTGTCACTCTCGAGATTTTCGATGAGGGAAGTGCAACATCATCCCCCCATTCCCGCGATGACCTTGGATGCTGTCAAAAGGGCTGGTCCAATAAGTTACTGAATATTCCTTATCTCAACTCATTTTTAGTGCACACACCGCTAGAGCGAATTAGCAACAAACAGGCTCCATAGTCTTGCAGATTTCCCTTCGCTGCTCCTGGCACAACGTATATATGGTACTGCACTCGAATCCTCCCTCCATGTTTCTTGTTTAGCTGTACCTTCTAGCTGTACATAGCGATTTCACTTTTGTGGTGAATCTTCTGCTAATTCTGGGCTCATCAGTGTCCCGAGTTATAATATTTAATGATATTATCGTTGTGTCCAAGCACCCACCAAAACCTCTTGAGAGGCTGGTCCAGTAAGTGTAAAAAAAGAGCAAATCCTACATACGATACCATGCCTTGTGCATTTTTTATCGTGGAAAAACTTTTCAAAATAACTATTGCAAATTTCCTCGCAGACTCTGTTTTCCATACAGTATTCATCATTTAGTTTTAACATTGGCAATGTTTATGAGGAAGAAACCTTAGTAAACAGCTTAAGACCGAGGCAAAGAATGCTTTCTTTCTCTCACAACATGCAAAAATGAACAAACTGCATCTCTGAAAAGTAAACAACTTCCTAATGTTTCGAACTGGGGTACTTTTATATTATTTAGCAGCAGCCGCTGCGACCTCCTTGCTGAGAATCGTGACGTGATGCGCGGAGCCGGCAACAGCTGCAGTTTCTGGAGCAACCACCACCGCCCCAATCTCTCTTTCTCTCTCGCTTGTACTCTCGCTTGGAACTTCTTGGGAGAACAGTTCGCCGCACTTCAAAACAACTTAGCTGCAATCACATGCTGCTCAGCAAGAGCTCAGGTTCTACACTTTTGTACTGGCAGACTGAAATATAAACGAAACATAAGCAGAATCTGTGACGATACGAGCGCTTGGTGAAAAATAAGTCTTAGGCAACTCTGATTTCTTGTCACAACTTTTTGACGCGCTCCAGTGCTGGTAAAGAAAGTTGCTTCCCATGGGCCGCACTTACTCACCGATCGGAGCATGTTTGTCTCTTCTGATAAAACATAGAAACCTGTTCTTGTCAAGCAGATCTTTGTTCCTTGATGCGCTTAATCCAGGCTTTCCTTCACGAAGATGCCCGCCAGGCTGAGAAAGAGTGGGGTGCACTATCGTCTTCTCGCCCCAAGTTATGCCTCAGAGCAAGCTCCTTCTAGTCTCGTGGGGAGTAAGTAGCATCATATTGGTTTGCTGTTGTTTCTGCGGGATTCTTACTTAAGTGTACGCTCTTATAGATCTCCAGACGTGTGATAGTCTTTTCCTTAGCGCTCTTTCCTTTTCCTCCCTTTGTTCCCCTCCCCACTTGTAGGGTAGCCTACTCGGCATCGCCTGGTTAACCTCTCTGCCTTTCTATTCCATTTTCTCCTTCTTTCTTTCTTTTTTTCATTCTTTGCGAGACTCTCGAATCGATGGAAAATAGATTTGTTCCTAAGTACTTCCGAAGAAGCTATATTTTTATCAACATATGTTACGGTTGGTTCATTGAATGTATTATTGATTTCATTATTTATCTAATTTTTAATTAATTTACAATTGATTGATTGCAAATATTCAGAATTTATACTGCAGGTTTCTCTCTCTCTTTTTTTTTTATTCTGCACCAAGAAGTGTACTTACTTTCAGTAAAACGTAGTTGAGCAAGTTGGTATATAATTAAGCAAAAACAGCGCAACAACGGCGACCCGAGACAGCTCCCGTCTTCTTTCTACTCTCTTGTCTTCGTTGTATCGCTGTTTTTTGTTTAAGTACTTACTTTCGCATCATAAAAGAACTATATAGGCGGTGCCACGCTCGATGTCTTTAGGCTTACACGGATCAATAGATATGGTACACAGACATTGTGCAGGTATTCGCTCAGCTTTCATATTGCACAACTGTCGACGTAGCTTAGGAAGCCTAGCTCTCAGGTTCCCGTACTTCATTCTGTAGGTTTTATGTTACGTCCGCGGCTGCCGTATTAGAACTGAATAATTGCTATCAATGGTCATCATTCACTGACGCCTCCTCATTTCTATCGCTAAGAACAAATAAATTGATGATCGCTACCCGTTATCATTAAACGGTTAGCACTGACGCCCTCTTACATTTGTTACCTTGGTTTTATTTGTTTTAGACTCTGCTGCAGTCTAATACAAGGACTGGTAGACTCATTGAGTAATCCATGGGCCATCAGGTTTCTTGCATGAATACTGCAACCGGAAGTCTACTTCGCTTGCGGACTAGGATCGCGGCTTGCCACCATCTTGGGCATGCTGGGGAACAAATTCGTTTTCTAGGAGACCGCTGGGCTGGTTCGTTCTGGGTGGGACTCGTGCTATGTGAGTCGCAAGTAACGGTGACGAATCGCCACTCCCTTCTCATTTTTGTCGCCGCGCGCTCGCGGGGGTGGCAGCGACCCAGAAAGTAACTCACGGTCGCTTGCGCGCCGTTCATCACTGCATGGACCTGCCAGTCGAACGGAGAGGGGACGGAAATATCCGATCAGACAGAACGGAAGGAAGGAAGTGCAGGAGAGGAAAGATTTCAGGTTGAATAAAGGACAAAAATTCAGTAAACAGAAGGCTGTATATGAAAGCGAAACACTTTTTTTTTTTAATATTTCAAGAAGAATGAGCGCATAAGAAAATTGATTGCAAAAAGGGTGCGTACTGTCTAGCTTCGGAGGTGGTCTAGAGACTTGAAATGAGTCGTCGTCAAATCATAATGGAGAGCTGGTGAGCGAAAAATGGCATTATACAAGAAAGCAGATGATTGGCGAATGGTCCACACTTGTGTGGCAAGCGAGCAGCGTGGTGACATAGGAAGATGCACAGGTTCTTTTCTGTTATTGTTCAAAAAAGACGGCATATTTTGTTACACTGCATCATTAGCCTTTCAATGCTGTTGATGCACACGTGTACACAAGTATACCTGAGGTAAAGCGGAGGCTCCTTTCTATCATCCGCAAGATGCCCTTGTGCTGCGTGATGTCCGAGCACGTTAAAGAACCCCAGGCGACCGAAATCATTCAGACGCCCTTAACCACCGCGTTGCTCTCAACCGACATCGCTTAAGGACATTAATCATCTAAACATTAAAACCGAATTATAGCCTAGGCAAGAACATGTTAACATCTATGTAGCTCGTTTAATTACTCGTTCAACGCATGTAACGCATATAATCACTAAACCCAAACAAGAATATTTGATTGAATGACCATCGCTGGCTGAAGAAGGAACCTTTATTAATCACTCACCTAAAGAGCGCTAGCTGTTCTCTCCGTGCACACACGGTAGTTATATGCAGAAAGGTATAGGGAATTTCTGCAGTTATTATGCATGTTTCTGGTAATGTATCCTTGTGCGAAAGGCGACCAAATGAATGCATAAATTTGCTAAGAAGCGAGGAGTAAAGAGAGCGAGCAGCCTGGTATAGCGAATAAAACAGGAACACCCACGAGCAAGACAACGTGGGCGCAAGGAGAGCAAAAGAAAAGACGGACTCGGCAGCGCGAAGCGGAGTATGATGTATTACACGTGTTCAGCTTTTCGAACGGGTGCCTCTTGAAGCAAGACGGGCTATTCGTGTAAAACCGCACGGGAGAGCGGAGCTGAAAGAAAGTCTAGCTTGGCGTATAACCTGAAAACCAGAACACAGCACCGCCGGGGTGGTGCAGTCGGAAGACGCCCGACTACTGTGCCGGAGTTCCCGGGATCGAATCCCGACCTCGGCGGCTGCGTTTCGATGGAGGCGAAACGAAGTGGCGTCCGTGTGCTGTGCGATGTCAGCGCACGTTAAAGATCCCCAGGTGGTCGAAATTACTCCGTAGCCCTTCACTACGGCCACCCTTTCTCTCTATCCACTTTCACTCCCACCTTCATCCCTTCCCTTACGGCGCGGTTCAGGTGTCCACAGAGCAAGTGTGACAGATACTGCGCCTTTCCCTTCCTATGAACCAACCAACCAGCAGCAATAAAACGAAGCAAAAGCATCGTGTTAATAGATAATCAAGGTAAAATAGGTCCCATGCATCCTGATGTCGCGTTTAGAAAATTCAGAATGCAATTTTAGTGTGAGCGTGCACTGTCGTGCTTTTACGCGTGCATTTTTCTTTGTTTGTTTTTTTCACCTGCCATTTTTGTTAGCAACTTAGGTGTGAACTAGGGTAGAGACCTGTGCCGTCAACTGTTCCAACTTTTCACTTGCGACTTCAACAATGCTTTTCAATGAAGAGAAAACGGGAAAATGAAGCGGAATTATATATGTAGGGTACAGCTCTAAAAGAGAACATTTCAAAACGTGAGAAAGTAGGCACAGCCTCAATTTCGTTCATAGCAGTAATGGCTGCTATAACTGTGTATATCTATAATCAAACATGTCCAAGTAATTTCCGCTTGGAAAACATTGTGCAAACATGTTAAAGATAGTCTTTGTAGAAACAAGACTTTTACGAGGGGAACGCATACGGTTGGTGCTGCATCAGCGCCGCGCTGAAATATTCATGGAAACCCAGAAAACGTGCAGCGACTTTTAGAAATGACCTTTCAGGACCTCTCCATCATCGTGTTGTGTTTACTGACAGCGAAATGCTAGGCAGTGTGAAATGTGAGGTTTATACGTTCCACCCGGCTGAACATCCCGTTCGATAAAGACAACAGGAAAAAGAGTGCATAAAGAACTAATCTTCCTTGCCTTCAATAAAGGGGAAATTTTGACCTGGTGGCGCATGACAAACCAGTGATCGCAAAGAACGGGACATAGTAATAACTGGCATAAAAGCAGCGCTGTGTTGACGCTGAGCGCAGGACTTAGTTTGTGTCCACTACTTCTGGCCTTTGCGTTGCTTCGCACTCACTCGTCGCCACCTTAGCATCTTCGGTGGAAATTTTACTTCGGTGATAGTTGCGTAGAAGCACTTTGAACATTAAATGAAACCATTATTTGGTAAGTTCAAACGGAAAGATGGCGCCGGAAAACGATAGTAACTCAAATTATATCCGTGAGGGATATAATTATATCCATTTAACTGTCATGCCTATTTACGAAAATAATCCCAAAATTTAGGTCTCCAGCTCTTTTATAAACAAAAAAAAAAACGTTTATTTCAAGCAATTTTGCAAAGGCCCTAAATAGCATACTATTCTTCTACTTTTCCACGTAATCGCCGTTGCAGTCTATGAGTGTTTGTAGATTCTGGGGCAGGTTTTGTATGTCCATGTCATACCAGCTCGCCGCCATGCACCGCAAAACACAGTTGCCATGACTTTGCCGGCAGACTGTGTTCGCTCTAATTTTCGTGGCTTGAGTGAAGAGAAATGCCGCCAATCACGTTATTCTTCGTCCCAGGTGTGAAGTGTAATGCTCAGGTTTCGTCAACCGTAACAATAAAATTCAAAAAGTTTTCCTTTTCATCTTCATAACGCCGAAGAAATTTGCTGGAGGAGTCAACGCGTTGCCGTTGATGGTTGTCTGTGAGCATTCGAGGAACCGATCTTGCACACACTTTCCGAAATTTCAACTTTGCTGTCAAAACCCTATGAGTAGTGCTCCTAGGAACGCCAGAAACCAATATGCAGAGTTCACCGAGCGTAATCCTTCGATCTTGCTGCACCATTTCTTTGACCTTCGCGACTGCCTCAACATAAATTGACGGCCTTCCGCTTCTTTCTTCGTGGTGAATTTCAGTGCGACCAGCTGCAAACTCTCTACATAACTTGCGGATTTTTAACATCCATGCACGACTCTCCGTACACTTCCGTCAACTTGTGATGAATTTCGACTGGTTAAACGACGTTCGTAATCAACAATTGAATAACTGCGCGAACTTCGCACCTGGTGGTAGCGACCAACGGTAGCTCCATCCCAAATGGCTGCCGTGCCAAAACTGACCGTCCCTTTCGCGCTGAATCATGGCTTCTTTGTAAGACAGGGAACAATGAACATAGCAGTATGGCGAACAGCCACGCAAATAGTTTCCCTTTGGAGCCCTTTGGAGACCTTTGGAGACCTTACTTTTGGAATTACCCTGGTATCATGCCTCGCGAAGTACAACAATTGAAATGGGAAACCGGTTTTACACAATTAAGCCCCCAAATTCTCGCGAGTTTTACACAGGCGCCATTCTGTTTCTCGTTGTCGGCTGAACTGTTTACTTATTCGTTACATGCAAACTGGACGCGACGGCGTTCAGGGCTCCGTTTTGTAAAAAATCCAGCAGCGGTATTTTCATCGTGAACACTGCAAACAAAGCAGCACTAGTATCTCCGTCTCTGACAGATGACATTGCTGGGCACTGACTACTCGGCGTGTTTTCCGACGCCATGAGACTGAATAACATGTTAGAGTTCTCAGGAGAAGAGAGTCGAACACGGGAGCCTTGCATTCGTAGCCTGGTATACAGTATACCCTTAGGGAACGTAGACACGTTTCAAGGGTCATGCTCCAAAATGCTCCAGATGCTCCTCGCGGTAATGCAGGGCGAACTACTTCCGCCGCTTTGGAAAAGGTGACTCTGGTGGACGCGCTCAGCTTATCAATTTTAGGTTACACGCAAAATATAGATGCCTATATATGAAAGGAGATGACTGAGCATCCGTCGTCGTATCCCAGTTGGTGGTGCACCGAGCGCGATATTCGGAAGTCGTGGTTTCGAACCCGGCATGTAGTTGTTTCTTCTTCCACTTTTGAATAAATTATTTTTCAGACAAACAACGATTGCATGATTAATTTCACATTGATAAACGCACCATACTTGCATGCGCAGTCACGCGCTCTCGCAGGCACATTCCCATTAGTTTTGCTTTATGTAAGTGGATATTAGCTTCCCTCGTTTGTGTATTGTTACCAGACCTTCATTCCATGATATTTGTCTGCTGAATTATTTGTTGCTGTCATTCTACAACTCCCTCCTGGTACTGATAGTTTGCATGCCCAATCTTCCCTTCTTCAACATGTCTTCAATGTTCCTCAATTTTCATTTTAGTTATTAGCCTCCGAATTTGATCAGAAAGGACATTTGAACTGCTGCACCCCCCATGAATGCCCCCATGTACCTTTCATGTATGCACGGGGGCAAGGGTCTTGCAGCTCCTTAGGAGCTGAGATGTTCCTGGATTTTTGAAGAACTTGGAAGCTGTCCACTCAAGTGTTTTTCACGCCATATGACAGGATTGAATTTTCACTATAGGATAGATGTAAGTTTGAAGCGTGCAGCTATAACATCGATTAGTGACACCACTGTGTGAGAATAAACTTATTATAGATGAACTGCAGGGGTGGAAGCGCTACTCAATTTGTTCTAATTTACTCCAAACTGCTTCTTCACGTTCTATCCTGCTCCAAAAATACAACATTGGTCCTTAACTGCCCCAACCCGGCTGCCGTGGTGTTTTACTGCCAAAGTTTGTTGGTTTGGGGGATTTACCGTCCCATAGCGGCTCAGGCTATGAGAGACGCCGAAGTAGAGGGCTTCGGAAATTCCGACCACCTGGGGCTTTTTAACGTGCACTGACATCGCACAGCACATGGGCGCCTTGCTTTACGCCGCTATAGAAAGTGGCTGCTGAGGCAAGGATTCGATCCCACATGCTTGGGCAAAGCAGTCTAGCGGCCTAAGCACTACACCATTACGGCGGGGTCATGGTAAATGTTGTTTTTTCAGAAGTAAATTTATTATGAGCCACAAGCAATTGGATGTGGTTAACTGAAGAAATGCACTATGCCTGTGACATAGCACATCTTCCCGGCCTTTTCAATCGCCGTTGGAGAGATAAGCGAGAGCAGCAAACAAAGCAGATAGGGAAAACTACCACATACCGTTGGAACTTGTCCAGCTATAAAATTGACAAACGTTATGCTAATTACCACACCATCGAGCCTCTTTCTCGATGACAAGTGTGGCAGGCTTATGCCAGACAAAACCGTACTTGAAACGTGATGGCGTGGTGAGGCAAAAGTGCCAGTCAATCCCAAATTTTCTCAGGCATGTTGGAAAGCCATACAGGGCGTATTGCCAAGGTGCTAAAACTTGAGCCACAACATTTGCCGAGCAAAATAGGATGAATTATTAGCAGAAGGCAGTGACCTTAAGAAGCTAAATGATGAAAAGGATACCCTCCACGGCCATCTAGTCTCCCTGAAGGCACTTTTGACTCAGGAATTTATCAGCACAGGGGTATGATCAGAAAGAATATGCACAAGATAGAGAGCGGTAATGTCGTGCCCATTGATGTGAACGTTAAACTAGTGAAGCTGCTTGAGAGCATTGAAGCAGCGGATTCCGCGTTTGAACACACCAAGTCAAAATATTTAAAAGTTTTTAGTCAAATTCATGTTTTGTTATGAAGCGCATAAGAAAGCGTTCCGTTTGCTGCTAGTCTGTTCTGAATTGCCATCTAAATCAAGCTATGTTTTATTAAACATCTTCACATGTTTTCGTTGTTCGTCTTCTGCGTAGTCGTAAAAGCATTGAATGTTGCCTAAATAGAAGCCAAATTAGGGATTTTTCAGTGTCAGGGAAAGAAAATTCCAATTAACAATGGCGTTTGGTCCTAGAGACGTGCTTCGAAACATGATTAAAATGCTCTAAAACCCATTTTATTGCTCCAAGGTTGCTCCATAATAGCATTATTACTGCTGCATGACCTGGTAGAAACCCCTCGAGTCTGTTTCTTCCTCTGTGAACTGCTATGTGCCCCAGGCTCGAAACGGAAGCTCGCTCAAGTGGTGCACTTATATCCGGATAAAGTTTTCACCTAATTGCCAAATCCACGGCGTGCAGCCTTATAAATTCTGCGAAAGCTTGGTTTGGACTAACTGGCTCATCAGTGACCTGGTTAGACAGACTGGCGTAAAGGAGTTTGTCCTTTTTATAACGTAATTATTTACACGCTACATCCCAATACTATGTGGCTGGTTTTCTTCATGTTTACCATTATTTCAGAACGATTTTTTTTTCAAGCACTCCCGTCATGAACATAATAAAGACACCAGAAATGTGACTGGATACTAAGCATGTGTAGATAGGCCATGAAAGGCTTCCCCTGGTATTATACTTATGGCTGGGGTTTCTGCAGGTCTACTGTAAATAAGACTCGCTAAAGGCAGCTTTTTGTGAAGTAGTATTAAGCTTCCCTTTAAGCCTGAACGCTGTAATGTAATGGCTAATGTCTTTTAAAGCAATCGATACGTGAAACTGCAATGCAATGCTGAGACTGCGAACCAGTCGGAAGAAGGGGGAAACGGCAAAACGCCACTCGACTATGTCGGTGTGACAGCCAGAATTCTACCCCATTATGTGCAGTGGGAAAACGTGAGCTAGTTAGAGCGCGGATTTCTCAGAAGCATGCTTTGTCTTTGGCGCGAGCCAACATTTCTCTAACCGCAGCCCGGAGAGTAACGAGGGGTTCGAAATTATATAAACTGGTATGGTTATTATTGTGAATCTGTAATTGAAAATATACGCCCAACTGCAATGGTAAAAAGGTAATTATGAAAAATTATTTAACCAACGTACTCTTTAAAGTTATTCCCCTGTTTTCTGATATCCTCAAACGCTGCTATACCGCAGAAGCAGTTTTGAGATCTCCGAAAGCCTAATATTAGAAATTAGTGCCCGGCTTACTTGAAACCTTGTTGTATAAAACTTTAAACAGTACCTGGAGGTTACCGATAACAACCTTCCGTCACGTCAGTATCCAGCTCTTTGCTTAAGATGGTCCAGTTCGACAAAAACTACTGCTGCTGGTTGTGTAGATAGCGTTGTGCAAACGCCTCTGCGTGTGTTTGGCACTTCCTTGTCGATGCAATCTCGACCATGTCTTCGCGTTCTCCCTATCTTACTTTATTCTCCCATGTGGGCATGCTACAAAGTAGCGCAGAAATCCGTCCATTCCTCTTGTTAACTTCTCTGCTTTTGCTTTCTATTCTTTATTCTCTCTGTTTCTTTGCAAGGGAGCGATCCCAATTATGAGGAAAGCCCTATGACGGCTGTGTGCCCCCCTCTTCATTAAGCAGATTGCGCTGTAGATGCTCTTCTTGCTTCCTTGCTTAATCTTGGGTTCACAAAATAAAGTACGGACACATAGAGCCGTGATGCGAAACTACAGGGGCCTGCAAAATACTCTCTGCCTCATATCGAGAGGAAGGGGGCAAGGACTAGTTCAGCCCTTTACGAGAGATGTATGAGCTTGGCTGCAGTGATCTCTGTACCACTTTCTAAGAATATCTTCTTTCTTAGGCAGCTTGAGGGTTTTTTTATGTATGCTTAAGAATGGCAATTAATTTCGAACAATAATTTTATGCTTTTATCACGCAGAAACGAATACTCGTAGATCCAGCTAGTACGCACGCACTAAGCAACGTGACGGCACTGCGCAACACGCCGTCAAAAAGTATATAGTATCACATCCTAACCAATAGCCTAGCGACAGGTTAGATGTTGGTGCGAGCACTATGGCGTCTGTTTCTCAAGAATAAAACTTGTCTTTACATCTGTAAGGAATGGGAAGCCGAAACAGATTATGGAAGCCCAAACAGAAGTGCTCTCCTCATTCACGATAAGGAGCCACGCTATTTAATTTTTGACAGTCGGGACTGCACTTTTATCTTACGTTAATTATTCCCGACTGTGAACTGTTAGGCAAGGGCGTACAATAACGACAACTTATAGTTAGCAACGCGGCTGCCGCCGTAAACTTGGGTTTTACCATTAATATGTGCCGAAACAGTCAATGAGTATTGCTGTGAAGTTAGGACTGTAATGGATCGGGCTGCTCGACGCATAAACGTGATTTTGGAGAACAATAAAAAAGAAAAGAAGTGTCGCTTTTCGCTTTCTTGGGACAAAGCAAAAAGTGTGTGCGAAAGAATATGCGCTGCCTCAAAGACCGGTAGCGCGAACTCAACGAGAATGTGAAAAGTGCGTCAAATGTTTCTTGTACATTTATTCTAAAAAGCACCCTGACTGTATTTCTATAATCAGTGCCGTGTAATTAAAAGCGGCTGAGATTAACTAACGCGAACCCTAAATATCATCTAAGTACAAAACGTAGCAACCTTTCCAAGCAACTACGTCAGGTCGCCGTCAGTTTAATTACCAAGAAAAACAAAAGTTGCTTTCTTGAGTAGGGCTTTATAATCTTCGACGTGCATTATTATTGCTGCTGCAAGTACAGTGCTTCAAGAAGCGTGTAAAGCGCATACGGAATAAATCAGTTGGAACTTTGTACCGGGACTTGTCTCTCCATCTGTGCGCATTCTTCTTAGAGCATTCTAAAATATCGCTGTGGAGGGCTTGTTAAGCAACGGCAGAAAGAACCGAATTAAAACACACAGCGCCAGAGGCTGCTGTTAGGGGTGTTTTTTAATCAGTCTGTTTAGTACCACGTGTTGTGCCCTGACTCAGCCTTTTCTTCCTTCAGTGTGCGTGCGTGGATGATTGTGAAGGCAATGTGTATTTGTTGTTAGGCTGGGACCTGCTTCCAGGCTTCTTTTTACAAACTGTTCTTAGACATACCTCATTTGCCGGCCCTATAAAAAGAAATAAAAGCTGCGGCGAATGCTGAGTTATCTGGGTACCCGAAAACAACGCTGCTCTATTGTATCGACCCTTGCCGAATCTCTCTTGGAACCATGTTATCGGAAAACTCGTGCTTCTGCTGTGTACAAATTAGATGGACATTTTTGGTAATTATTTAGGGGAACTCGACCTTAGATTCGTCGCGGTTTGTGTACGATGTTCACCTGTCTTGCGGAGACAGCAGCTAATGACAGTTTGCGCCGAAAATGGTGCCTTTATGATATGACATGCAAGGAAACGCCAAGAAAGGCACGAAGTTTAAATACATTGCTCAACACACTGCATAAACCAAATACATTAGGTTCGCTCGAGAAAATCTTCCCCATCTCAAATCTCTCAGAGCTCTCTGCCTATACCTAGCCCGGTTAGCCGACATTTAGTCGTGCTTAACATTACGTCAAAGTTGTCAGCGGTTAATGCTGCCAGAGTTCAGTTCATGTGAATCATTTTCGTGATTTAAAACCTTCACCCGGGGCATGCAGTTCATCCCACATAGCGTATGCTCAAGCCCTGATATCTCAACACTCGCTCGTAAAACTCTGAAAGCTGCATGAATTATGCAGATCATTTTCTTTCCAATGTATGGATGTTCCCTGGCTGCAAGGCTTGAAGTAGCCCATGGTTCGGATTATTTTTTTTTTTTTTTTTGGCCCCGCAATTTCACGCATGCCGCGTGATCTCCGCAGCCCATGACATTTGGCCCCAATAAGTAATGAACTTGCATTTCATCCTCGCTGCTTCTCGTTGATATTCGCGGTGCATGAATAAAGAGATTAACGAGCTTTGTGCCCGACCGGAGAAAGCTTTTTGTTCCTCGGCGTTCGCGCATTCATAAATCATCGCCAGCCAACGTTGCCCTCAGCGCTCTAGGAAGGGCGATACTTACTAGCTGGAATACGCGTTCTTGAGATTGTCCCTAAAACTTATTGTTCCTCGCAAGGAATAATATGTAGTTGTTCGTCTGAAGAAAAGTATATTAAAAAAAGGAAGCTTTGCAATTTAGCGCCAAGTTTATCGACTTTGTTGAAACAAGGGTGTCTTCCAAGCTCTTTTGTACGCGTCACATTTGCCCGCGAATCAGACCACAAGGCACGGAAGAGAATCAACTGTCAGCGCGACCACTTGAACGATAGTAGCCTAATCATGAATCTTTAGCGTCTTTCGCAGAAAGCGAAGCTGCGGTGCAGCATATATTTACATCAGTTAAATCATACAATACCACGTTTTTGTCAAACCAATGTGGATAGGGAAGCGTGAGCTTCAGAAATTCATCGGCTGTTGGTATTATAGAATGTCACAAGTAAATCACAAGTACTAACCGATGAAAAAACAATTCTCTTTTAGACTCGTTGTTTTGTAGCGAAAGCTACACTAGGCTTGTAGAAGTGTATTTCGCGGAGCCGGGCGGAGGCCGCTACTGCGCATGTGCGGTTACCATGGCAGCCATGTGCGCCGTTTCACAGGTGTTCCGCCACTACTCTCGCTACATAGAGGATGAGGAGGAGGAGGAGGGTAGAGGCATCATAGCTTATGAGCGCAGCTGCGCGGAGAGGAGCAGAAGGGTAGCCCTGAGCATGCGCGCACCGCCACGGAGAGCTGACCGAGTGGAGCAGCAAACCGTATGACGGCGTCGCATGCGCAGGGCATGCGACGCCGGCAGACGATTTGCTGCTCCACTCGCTCAGCTCTCCGCATGAAAGTGTATTCTGCGTAGAACGCAGATGAACATTGAAGTGTTCAACGGAACGCTGGTTGTGTTCATTACCACGCTCGGTCGCTTGCAGCCAATGCATTCGCTCCAAATTCGATTCAGTGGCGTTGAAGCCCTCTAATTTTTCTAGGCTATCAAAACCAACACGTCAGCGCCGTAATTTGTTTTGAAGTAAAAGAACGGTGGGATTGTGTCATCACGTGATGCCATGTGACTCGCCACAGCTGTAGCTTTTAGAATTCCTAAAAAAATTTCAAATTTTCTAGTGACTCTAGCATCCACGCGCCGCTGCTGCCGCTTGTCAGCTGTGGCCAAGTGACGTACCATGTGACTGACCATTCGCTTTAAAAGGAGGCTGCGCCGCCCAGCTAGCACTTTCTCGCTATGAATAAAGCAAGCCGGCCGGAAGCGTCATCGTCGTCGGGCTGATCATATAGACGACGGCTTGAGTTGGATCGTCCAGTTGACGTTGTCCGATATGCTAAAGAGTTAATTTGAGGCCGAGAGCGTAAGCGTGCCAAGCTAGCGGCAGAGTCCGACGAAGTGAACGTCGACTGGCTCTTAAAGGTTTCGCTTCCATAATAAGGCTTAGCCGAACTGAGCCACTGACATTTTTTTTGTCAAGTACTGCAACTAGGTAATACACTCACGCCACGTAAACCAAACACTCGAATCCACGTGAGAAAAATAAAGATTAATAAGTTATTGGGAAATCACATCCTTGAGCGGAACTGCTTGCAGACAGCTGGAGATTTTTCTGATGGCGAAGCAGGATTTTCTATTAATATGCTTTCGTAGCTTCCCCACATTTGTTAAAACTGACGAACGGTGCAGGGCAAAGTAGACTGACAAAATCGGACCACATTGGCCTATTTATATTAACGGTGAGTTTATCTCGGTGGCCGGCATGCGCATGTAAGATGCCATGGGCCCAAAAAAAACCCAGCCTGGTGGCGGTTGCATTTTGCAGAGGTTTAGGAAAACGCCAGTGTGTACTAAGATATTGGTGCACATTATCGCGCGTTTGGCTATTTTGAATCTTGGTACACTGAAAGGTTGCCGCCGTGGCCAGGATTTGATCCAGCTGCGTGCTTTCGATTGTGCAGCCGACCGCGCTAGCCAGTAAACCACCGTGTCGACCCTTGGTGCTTTCTAAAAAAAGTCCAAGTGATCAATATCAGTGCGGAGCCCATCTCTACAGTATTGTTTACAGCTGGAATTTTTGTTCCGACAAGTTTAAATTCACCAATGAATAAATCTGATTTATACTAGCAGCCTTAATCGGAATTTTCTGTGGCGGAGTCCCGCACAGTTATTCACCCTCACCAATTGTTTGCCAATATCATCGGCGTCAATACGTGGCACGACAGCTGTGTATCGTCAGTCACGTGAAAATCTGGCAACCGACAACACAACAAGCACCATCGTCAGCTCGGAACCTAAGCCTACGTCAGCGGTGCAGAGATGGTCACTGGCGCATTCTCGAGCGTACAAAAATCATCCATCACACCACGGTATGGGACGCCGTAACTGTTATATTACGAAAGGAAGACACATCGGAACCTTCAGCACCGTGACGGAGCGCTCGCTTTAGATAAGCGGCTGCTATACTCAATTAATGGCATCGCTTGGCAGGCAGTCTGGTTCGGCGAGGTGGCGAGATCTTTTTCTGATCGAGTGTCCAGCTCCTGCGTGACCGATGAGTTCTCGCTTAGGAGACGCCATCGACGATGCACTGAGATTGATAAAGATGGAACGTGCTACCCAGACTCTGGTAACTACGCTGGCTGTACAACGTTAAATGTTTATGCAGTTTAAGATGACTAAGTATCTGCATTTCCTTCTGTGGGTTTCTGGCTTTGTTTTTATATTATTATTTTTTTTACGCAGAATAGAATAAAATGGCTTATATCTTCAAGTTGGAGGCTGCCAAAAGGATTTGTTTCTGTTTACACGGACTAATAAACGAAACTGCGTCTGGTTGTGCCTTGAAAATATTGAGACACATCATTTGACTCAAACACGCGCTGGAAAACATCCATCAACACCTTTACTCTAAGCTTGCATACATATCGCCTTCCCCCGCAGGGGGCACCTGTTAAAGCAGGTGTTTGTGTGTTTTGTGCGACACCACGGACCCCGAGCACCCACGCTTAGCCGTGCGTGGCATCGCCGTGTCTGGGGAAAAGGGGATCCTGGTGGTTGAGCCGATGCCGAGTGTTTGGACCTTTAAGGCCCCTCGGCGGAGGCAACACACCACTTTGGCCCACGCTTCCCACAGACGGCACCTCCGGGCTGACCCACCCGGGGGAAATCGGCAGTCGCCTTTTCCTGTCCTCCACTTCATCTTTCACTTTCCTATCTCTTTTCTCAGCACTGTCCTGTCTCCTCCTCACTTCTTGTTTTTCCTTTTTTCTTGGCGGCGAGGGTTAACCTTGTGTGGAGTAGCTACCCTGAGTTGCCCATATTTGGTTATAGTAGCGGTGTACTGCTGGCGTGGGCAGGACTTCTTGCAAGTTCCTGTCCCGTCCCCTCGTTGGGCTCCATGGTGGGTGGCAGGCACAACTACCGAAAACACAAACCCTTTCATGGATTCTTTCTCCCAAACAAATGATCGCCCTCCAAACAAACGAGGGCGGACCGATGCTACAAGCCATTTCTTTGTGAAAACAAAAGAGACTTTCCCAAAGTTCCATGTCATACATAGCGAGGAGCTTGAAAAACCCGCTCGAAAAATCTCCCCTTTCATAGTGTCAAAGTGTCTCACTAAAGACCTGGGCCCTGGATATAAAGTATCAAAACTTGCAAATGGTGACCTCTTGCTAGAAGTACAAACCAAGTGCCAGTCCTCCAACCTGAAAAACATTGTGTCGCTTGGGGACATCCCTGTCGTCATCACTCCCCACCGATCCTTGAACATTGTAAAAGGAGTAATATCTGAGATAGACTTCATTGCTCTCACTGAAGATGAAATGGCAGAAGGACTAGCAGACCAAAACGTCATAGCAGTTCACAGAATAAAAATCCGAAAGGATAACAAGGAGATCCCTACAAAACATCTGGTTCTGACTTTCAATAGCTGCACCCTCCCAGAGTCAATTGAAGTCGGATACATCAAAATAAACGTCCGACCGTACATCCCAAATCCGAGGAGATGCTTCAACTGCCAGAAATACGGCCATGGTTCGCAAAGTTGCCGTGGCCGCAGAACTTGTGCGAAATGTGCTGCGAACGACCACAACTCTGATAACTGCACCGCAAACCCACGCTGTGCAAACTGTGAGGGGGATCACCCCGCATACTCTCGATCCTGCCAAAAATGGAAAGAAGAAAAGCAGATCATTACACTAAAAACAACAAAGAACATCACATACAAAGAGGCACGTACTCAGTACAACAAAACCAAGAACGCATTTCAGTTCACAGCGAAACCAAATCTCGCCGATGTGGTGCGACAGGGCGGGGCACCACAACGGCCTTCGGCACCTACCCAGACCTCAAACGAGGCTGAGGTAGTGCCATCCCCTGCCCCGGTGGAAGCAGCTCCCGCTCCTCCACCACCCCCAAAACAGGCTACGCGTCCCTCAGGGTCGGCGGGCCACAAGACCTCCGCCCACGAGGCAAGGTCTAAAAAGAAAGAACACGTGCCTCTGGCACGTTCGTCCAGCACCTCAGACGAGGTAATGGACATAGGCCAGGACAGCTCTTTGCCGTCTTCGTCACAGAGACGGCAGAGCTCCTTGGAAAGAACCAAAACAGACAAGGCCCGAATCACGGGCCCTGGAAAAAACCTAACTTAATTTCTAAGCTTTCAACAAAATAAGATGGCATTCCTGGTACAGTGGAACTGTAGAGGACTTCTAAAGAATATTAATGACATAAAAGACATTCTAGATACAGTCTCGCCAGTTGCACTGTGCGTACAGGAAACAAATTTAGGTTGCATGCACTCGAATATACTGAAAAAATATCAAGTCTTCCGCCGAGATCGAGAGCAAGCAAGCAGGCTTTCGGGTGGTGCGGCCATCATATTGCAAAGTGGAGTTCCAGCTCAAGAACTGAAATTAAACACTCCCTTAGAAGCTGTAGCAGCCACAATAATTGCCTTTAAAACTCTTACTGTGTGTTCTGTCTATCTTGAACCAAATCTTAAAATAACACTCCATGATCTAGAAAACCTTTTTTGCCAACTACCAGAGCCCTACCTAGTAGTAGGAGATTTTAATGCACACTCCCCTTTGTGGGGAAGTGAAAAAAGTGATACACGTGGACAGCTTATCGAGGATTTTATTCTTAGTTCAGACATTTGCTTATTGAACTCCTGTAAGCCCACGTACTGTTCACCAAGGTCAGGAAAAATGAGTTTTTTAGATTTGGCTTTTAGTTCACCTTCCCTTTTTAATGATTTTAAATGGGATGTTCTGAACAACCCGTATAGTAGCGACCACCTGCCAGCAATAATCAGCTTATCATCCTCACCATCAGTCATGCCGACCAAACCGAAACGGTGGAAACTTCACTTAGCAGATTGGGAGCTTTTTAAAGTAGAGGCGAATCTAGGAGCAGTTTTCTCAGATGCCCTTAGTGTCGACAGACTAAATGAGTTGTTCACGACTTGCATTATCACTGCCGCTCATCTCACCATTCCACAGTCCTTAGGTGTGGTGCGACAAAAACACAAGACGTGGTGGTCTCGGGAATGTAAGGAGGCCAAAAAGCGACAAAATAAAGCATGGGGTGTTTTCCGAAGGTACCCTACACACGAAAATCTTACAGCTTTTAAAAAGGCCAAAGCTAAAGCTCGATACGTCCGTCGCAACTCTGAAAAAGAATCCTGGCAGAAGTATGTCACGTCAATAAATAGCTCAATGACGTCTAAGAAAATGTGGGAACAAGTTCGTAAACTCAGTGGAAACTTTTCCCCGTTTACAATTCCCATCCTCACAGCCCCTGGTATTCAGACTAGCATAGAAGAACAGGCCAATATACTAGGCGAACATTTCACACACGTTTCAAGTTCGTCACACTACACAGAAACATTCTTAAAATACAAAAACATAGCTGAGAAACAAAAACTCCCAACAAGTGGTGGCAGAAATGAATCATATAATAGTTTTATTACACTCCAAGAAGTAAAGAACGTCCTTGCTGCTGGAAAACAGACTGCGCCTGGCCCTGACGAAATTCATTACGAAATGCTGGCTCATTTATCTGAATCCTCTGTAGAGGCACTTGTGAAATTCTTTAACAGAATTTGGACTCTGGGTAAACTCCCAGAGGCTTGGAAACAAGCTGTTATTGTTCCGTTTCTGAAACCAGGAAAGCCGCCGACCTCAGCGGGCAGTTACAGACCCATAGCTCTGACCAGCTGTTTAGCAAAATGTTTTGAAAGTGTTTTAAACATCAGACTAACTTTCATCCTAGAATCTCACAAACTTCTTAATGTTCATCAGTGTGGTTTTAAAAAAGGGTGCGCAACGACCGACCACTTAGTGCGTCTTGAAAATACTGTCAGGGAAGCGTTCATACATAAACAAAATTGCCTGGCCGTTTTCTTTGACATGGAAAAGGCATACGACACGACTTGGAGGTTCGGGATCCTACGCGATATAGCAGATTTGGGCATCCGAGGCCGGATGCTAAATGTTCTGAAGGACTTTCTATCAGGTCGTTCATTTCAAGTACGTCTCGGTACCACCTTCTCGAGGAACTTTATTCAAGAGAATGGGGTACCTCAGGGGTGCATTTTAAGTACAACTTTGTTTATTGTAAAAATGAATTCTATTAGCAAGGTAATCCCAAAATCCATTATGTTCTCGCTGTATGTCGATGACCTTCAAATAGCCTGCACATCCTCAAACATATCAATTTGTGAAAGACAAGTACAATTAACACTAAATAAACTAGACTCATGGGCTTTTAAAAATGGGTTCAAATTTTCCCCACAGAAAACCGTGGCAGTAATGTTCTCGCTGAAACGAGGTGTACAGATCAATCCCAAGCTACACCTAAATGGGATTGAGTTGCCAGTAAAGAGCGAACATAAATTTTTGGGTGTAACGTTCGACAGAAAACTAACATTCCTGCCTCACATAAACATCCTAAAGAGGAAAGCCATAAAATCTCTAAACATACTGAAGGTTCTCTCTCGGAAACACTGGGGGTCTGATAGGGCGTGTCTTCTACATATATATCGATCTGTTGTGCGGTCTAGCTTGGACTACGGGTCCATAGTCTACGGGTCAGCTAGACCATCATATCTAAGGAAATTGGACCCGGTACATAACTTAGGTTTACGCCTTTCTTGTGGCGCTTACAGAACATCCCCTGTTGATAGTCTGTATGCAGAGACGAATGAGCCTCCGCTGAAAGATAGAAGGGCTTCACTCACATGTGCTTATGTCCTTAGAATAAGGTCACAGAAAAAACACCTCTGCTATCCAATAGTCTCAACATGCCGCTCACGAGTAATTTTCACAAATAAACCACAAGCAACGAGGCCACTGATAATGCGTTTCGAAGACATTTGCAGTGAGCTAGAAATACTGGACACCTTGCCCGACACTGCACCAAAAAACAGCCCCCTACCCCCATGGTACAAACTTCCAAATGTCTGTGATCTCACTCTAACACACTTCAACAAAAGCCAAACTCCTAAAGAGCATATAATACAAGAATTTCGCACAATAAAAGAAAAGTACAGTAATTATACAGAGTTTTATACAGATGGATCAAAAACTTCTACTTATGTTGGCTGTGCCGTAATTGAAGAGAACTGGGAACAAATAATTAGGCTTCCTCAGTGCGCATCAATCTTTACAGCTGAATCCTATGCTATCCTGACAGCTGTAGAAAAAATAGTGAATGAAGGCATTGGGAACGGTGTCATCTACACCGATTCGTTGAGTGTACTGATGGCTTTAAATCACAGAAATGCTGCCATGCCTCTAATCGGTGACATAATACATAATGTAAAAATGATCACGACACAAGGACATAACATAGTGTTCTGTTGGGTCCCTAGTCACGTAGGCATTGACGGCAATGAAAGAGCAGACAAATGTGCTGCACTTGCCCACAACAAATTGATTCAGAAAGTAAACATACCACATAGTGATTGCTTGAAATTAATAAAATATAAACAGATGAATAAATGGCAGTCCAGATGGAACAACCAAGAAAATAATAAGTTGCGTCTCATAAAGCCTGTACTAGGAGAATGGCAATCGAGCACACATCAACAACGTTTTATGGAAGTGATAGTATGCCGTCTTCGTATTGGACATACACATCTAACACATAACTTTCTGCTAATGAAACATAACAAACCGACCTGTGAAGAATGCGACGAGATACTCACTGTAAACCACATTCTAATTACATGCTCAAAACTTGAGGCACTACGGAGAAAACATTTTACTATATTTTACAATCATACCATCCCATTTCATCCCACCTTGCTTTTAGGAGAAAGAGCACTTGTAAACCTAGCATCCGTTCTCAGTTTCCTAGAAGAAGGAAACTTTTTAAATAAACTATAGATTTAACATTAACCTTGCTCTTGGCGCATGATAGCCTTAGTTGCTTATGCGCCATAAAGCCCAACACAACACAACACAACACATATCGCCTTCTGCTCAAAGCTCATGAATGTTTCATGTATCTATTTCTTTGCATTCTTTATTTTTTCTTGTTTCTTTGTCTTAATGTAAATTCTTTTACTGTATCGAGTCTTGAGGTAACATTTTTATTACTTGTCTGGATCTGTAATATGATTTAGAGAACGTGCATTAAGATTCGTTACAGCCTCAAAGGTTTAAACAGCGTTCAGTACAGTCCGTACCCGTTTAACTCTATACGCCTGATTCCAGTGAATGTATTGCATAAAGTAATCGTTATTCACGGAATTAAAGAGGCCGGGGATCCATTTCCCATTACTTCATATACAAGCCTATCATGAAATGCAAAAGCTGCGAGTGACCAGAATTTTAACCTAAGTCCATTTCGTGATCTGCAAACTAAAAGCATCGTCGAATTTCGCATAGTTGCTTTTTTTGAATTAATTGCCTCTTTCATATAACGCTGGTCTCTTACTTCCGGTCACATTGAAGGAAGTATATTTTAGAACTATTGTGGCGAATTAGAGCAAATTCTGGCTATGTGATACTCATTGTTTATGCTATATATCATATATGTCGTAAGTCGTTCGTTACTCATTGTGCTTGTTGTGTTATTTGTTAATATCCTGCGTATGTATCTGTACCCGGTGTTAACAATGAGCCCGGGAGTAGCAAATGGGTATGGTTGTAGTAATATTCTGTATTTTTGTAAACATAGTGTGAATAATGAACAAATAAATAAACGGAATCTAGTGCAAACATGCTGAGAAAGCCGACATAGGGGAAATTCGAGGCATTATGTTGCGATAAACGGCTCCTTCGAAAGCTGATAACAGAACTGAGTAGAAAAACAAAATAATTAAACATTGATGATGTTTTATTAGAAGAATTTGTGTATCCGGACTGCCATGCTTATGGGCAAGTGAGGGCCGAGTAAAACTGAAAAAGAAAAAGACAGACAGACACCAGAGCTTACCGGGGTTTGTTCGGACGCAGCCGCAATTTTTTCTGGAATGACGAAAATATTCATTGTGCCCGCTTTTATTACGTACTACGATTGTCGCCCTCCTATGATGTCCTTTATTTGAGCCTCTGAGGATCAAATAAATGAAATTAAAAGATAATGATGCAAAAATAAAGAAGATATGTTTAGCGTATACGAATCACATTTTCCTCCAGGCAGATACAAACGTATGTATAGTTCTTCTGTTCACGCTTACTGCCTGCACTGAGGACCTTAAAATGATACATGATACGGAAATTCGTGCTAAAACCTCAAGGTTGCGAAATCGTGCGATAGCGAGATACGTTTTGGCTACCGACTGACATGGACTGAAAGTATATGGGCTCAATCGATTACCAAGCCCCAAAACGCAGCCAGGTGGATACAAACGAAAACCGTACAGCTTTACTCTGAAATTTTGTAGCTGACGAAAAATTCGTCTCGGTCACAGGTTCGACGCTTTGATCCCCATGTACCCATCCGGGGCATCTGCTCTATTGGCTCTGTCGGTCAACTGATCAGATAATATGTGATAGCTAACTGATCAACTCTAAACGGAGTCGTTGTTAGTCAAATATTTAAACGCATCTCCCAAGGTGGAGCGCTTATACTTGGTGGATGTTAATGTGTAATTACGCCCATATTACAGATCTACTTAACCTTGAAGGATCACCCAACACGGGCGACAACAAAATTTCAGCACTTTCTTTTTTAAAGTGTTGTTTTCACAAGGAACAAATCATAACGACGCTCTGCTTTGTACCACATCTTGAAAAACTCAATGCGCTGATGAAGGTAAGTGCACAGGATAAAATAGCAAAATCTCCGATAAGACTCAAGAAGTAACATAACATGGACGCAGACATCAAATGTGGCCGCGAGGGAGGAGGCCCGCCAGGAGAGCAGCACATATTAAGTCATACATCTTGTAGGAGTTCTGTACAGAAGGTATAAAGCGCAAGGGGCTGGTCGTAAAGAAGTGCAATAAAAGTTTGCCGCCGCATTGCGTCTTTGTATGTAGAATAGGAGTCCGCTTGGTTATACGTCGCAACACTACAGCTCGGACCTTACTCAAGCTGCTCGTAAAGTGTCCGGAAAAGGTGTCCTACCGTATATGAGTAAACAGATCGGGGGAGGCGGCAGTTGTCTTGGCACGTCCAGTCGGGCACCCATTCAAGGTACCTTGATTTCTGGTCCATCGACAGGAAGCTAGAAAATAGAACTACTCCCTCCCTGTTGCTAAAAGGAGCAACGAGTTATATGCTTTTTTTATTGCTGCAGGGGTTATTGTGTAGCGACATCCCAACAGAAGCAATCGCGGAGCCGGCATTCCTATAGGGAAGCTAGAGAGTGCACCAAACAACTCATATGGCCTACCTGAACACTGCGAATGGTGAGCCCAAAGGGAAATAGTTTATACTCTAAACTTCCAAGAGGCCAACATAATGAGTTACTTTAATGGTGGTCACCCATCTTTGTTGTAGCTCCATATGCTGCCACCCCGAAATGATATAACATGACATAACATGCCAACGTAGTTCGCCGAAGGGGCGGGGGCGGAGACCGGCTTGGCTCCAAAAGATGTTTTCAAAGAATGCTCGCCCCATAATTGTCACTTTCGAACTAGTTTCCTTATTCAGTGATTGAAACATGATCTTATTCAAAGTATTGGAGGTTATTAAGAAGTTATTTCAGCTAATATTGTTGCCGCCAAGATAGAAATAAATATTTTTGATACCGAGACCTACATTGGCCACAGTCTCGCCATTTCGCCATTGCCTGTCCGTGCCTGTCCGTGAGAAGAAAAAAATGTAGACGAAGACAGATAGCTCGGTAGTTCGTAAAGGCGAACGACAACAGCGAGTTGCTAGGACAGAAGGTTGGTTCGAACGTTGTGATGGCGTTGGGCCCCGGAGTTCGACGTACAGACGCTGTCATACCACTAGAAATCTTCTACACCCGAATGAGAATGGTCAACGATGAAAGACAAGGGGTGCTCATACGTGAAGTGATTCCCCCATGGCATAAATAAACTTGAAGCCATAAAGTAAACTACTATGTGCAAAAGTCATGTCTTTACTTTCAAGTCGAACTAAGCGTAGCCATGCAGATTGTTCTCGCGTAACTCCACGTTTAACCACAAGCTAAACCACAGCTAATTTTCTTTGCATTTAGCCATAAATATATTCGTAATTTTTGTCACATTTGAGCCACCTTTATAAAAGAATAAGGAGGCACTAGGCGGACGCTCAAGCTTCGATTTTTTATCTATATTTTGTTTAAGCTTGCTTTTGAAGAAAGGAAGGCGCAGTACCTGTCTCACTTTTACCTGGCCACTAACACTTGCAATTAAAGTCATACAGTTTAAGGTACATATGCAATCAGTTCTAACTCCTATCGCAAACTAGCCTTTAACTTGACAGCAGATCGGTACTAAATCGGAAGCAAAATGTTATGACACCACCCTGTACGTTACACAAGAACGATTGCGTTATAATTTTGATCCGAAATCAAGTGCGTATTTTTCCCAAACCTTTGAAACGATCCAAAGTTTTCCCGGGACAATTCTGGGGTACGACGACAGCAACGTCTTTTCGGAGCAGCCAGCTCGATGAAATCTCGCGTTTAATACGCAACCAGAATATATTTTTTCTGGTTTACATAAAAATGGATTTCAAGTTGCTGAGTTAGAGTTGCACACATGTACGGCACAGGTTTTCGATTCGTAAGCATTAGAGCGCCATATTTTGCTTGAAAGCGTCTAGCGGCGGCGTTGACGTGTGAAGACCACACCTTCAGCGCACCAACATGGGCCAGGAAGGTGCGTCCATGCACCATGACCATCACCTATTCAACTTCCAGAAGGCTCCATCTCACCAAACACACAGACACCTCCAGAAGCGTCCCAACACCATAGGTACAGTCACGGCAAATTCAAAGGCCAAATGGACCGGCTTGAGCAGAAGGCGTGTAGAGGACGATCAAACCATAGGCGGATACTAATGCTAACACATGCGCCATCGCATGAAACTCAATGAACGCCTGGAAAATCTTTTCTTTCGAAGCAAGTTAATTTTAAAGTCGGGAGAAGCTAGAATTACAAGAAATAAAATTACGATTCTGAATATAGCCTTTAAACAGTGAGTCTAGATCATGTAAGACACCGCACTATGACGAAAGAAATAAATATACCCAAGAAAGCGCTTATCATAGTTGCTGCTAACACAAGCCAGTGTGTACGCGCACAGACATGCACACGCTCAAAAATTATGTACAAGGAATAGGAGGGGTGCGCCTGATTTAAAGAGTGGGCTCGCACCTTCCGCTTTCCTTGTACACATTTTCGAAGAGCAGCGCAGCGTAACCCTGCTGGGTAACCGCAAGAGATGAAGCCTACAACACTATCAGTTATCAAAAATTCTGCTTATCAAAATTTTCCTTTTCGAAACTGACGCCCTATTGTAAGATAGCAGGAAGATGACGGCAGATCACCTTCGATAGTGGGGCTCTCACAAAAGTGTTAGTTTGTTTGTAGGTTTATGAGGTTTAATGTCCCAAAGCTACTTAGGGTACAAGGCGCGCCATAGTTGAGGGCTACGGAAATTTCGGCCACCTGGGGTGCCTTGACGTGCACTGACATTGCACAACTCACGGGTGCCTAGCTTTTCGAGATTCAATCCCGCGTCTTTGGACACCCTAACCACTGCAGTTGAGCACACTGACCACTCCACCACCGCGTCAGATGTATCTCACAAAAGTTAAGGAAGACTGCGTCTTCTTACCGGCATATCGCTTCCTACGCACCACATCCTCGTTAGGCATATAGTATACGCGGTGTACAAGTCGTGATGCATTTCGTGGCGTACATTCTCTATTTTCCAGATCAGGTTTAATTTGTAATTGCAGCTGTTTTCGAGGCCTTTTAGTTAGTGAGCATTTCACTCATAATGCGATTGTCAGAACTTTTGCCCTGTTGCTTGCATTTATTGACTCTTAAAAAAAAACGCGGCTTGTAAATAAAAGCAGCGGAGAAATCGAACACCGAAGACTTCAGCAACGTCAAAAAGCCATTCGCAAGCAAACACATCGCTCGTCACACTGACGCACTCAAGCGAGAGAAGCTGTCACATTTAACTGTCACTTGGCTTGCTTCGTCACGCTTCACGGTTATGTATTTTGCAACGCCTCTTTTTCGCAGTGCTCTCGTTCTTTAAGCAATCTCCTTTTTTTTTTTTTTCGCCAGGAGAGCGAAGTTTTCGTGGCCTTCACTGCCTGCCTTCCACGACCCGTCATCTATCGGAATCGCTGTCGATGTCGAGAGCCGGGTTGATGTGCACACTTGTATGTTCGATATTTATCTTGTCCAGACTTCCCCATCTCCTTCTCTTATGCTTTCTATACTTCTTGCCGAACGTCTCTTTCCCCGGTCTTCTCTTTCGTTTGGGTTTTCCGATCGTCTCGGCGGCCTCTGCGACGGGCCTCTCGAAGCGTCGGTTAAACACTTTCTTCCGTGTCCGCAGGCGGTCGCGGCAGCAGTTATCGGGCCGAGTCCAGGCGGCTTTTTACTTCTGGCATGCGTGTGGTCACAACGACGGCGCAGAAGTGTACATACCGGCCTGTCAATGTCCGTGAGGTCCCTTGCCTGACACTGTAGGGTGCTCCCATCCAGATACGCTTCAGAGCACTTGGAACGTGCTTCGAAAGAACTGCGAGATGTTAGACATTGCTTTTCTCGCATATGCATGAAAAAGAACGTTTAGAGCTTTTGAGACAACCTGAAAAGTGCTAACCAAAAAAAAAAAGGCGCTGGAATCGAATTTTACAGCAATTATTTTCTTTCATGTAAACTCCGTCGCTGAAGAGTTGCGAAATACTTCTTATAAGGCTCTGTAGTGTTTTAAGTTTTTTTTTCCCCGTAGTCTGTAGTTCTGTAGTACTTTTCTATCGTAACTACTGAAATCTCAATTCTCACAACAGGTTCACTGTGAAAAACCCACAAAAATTTTGTGATAACATAAAACCTATTCCAGTTTTGTTTTCTACTGGGGTCAGAAAAGCACGATGCACCTAATAATATTAAGCTCAGCTGTTCCTCCTATATTTTGTTGAAATGTTTCCAATCGTCGCTAAGCAATAGGCGTTGCCATGCCAGTTGGTTGTCATTGAGGAATGTAATGATGAATTTATTTGATGTAACACTTGTTGTACCTTGTCAACGTGCAACTGACTCGAGAACTTAAGTACTTCAGCACTTTTCAAACAGGACAATTTTAGGATGGTAAATAACAAGATCAGTTAGCAAAAGAATAGGCGCACAGGAGAGCCTGATGAACCCATTCTCTGCTACTTTTGCATAATATCCCCTCTTGCCATGTCGCGTGTGCGTCTCAAGTTTACAATCTGTGTAAAAGCGGAGCGGGCCCACGATTTCTTCAGTCCAAGAAATTGCGATCACACGAGAAAGGCTCATGATAAAAATTAGCAAGAGGATGCATAAGCTCCGCGTTAAAAGTAGACGCTATAGCGCATTTAACACTGTATCTTCATTATGCCATCTTTTTAGAGCGCAGATCTTTGGCGCCCGGTCCTGCGTTTCGCGTCGTCGTCGTCGGCGTTGGCCCCTGCAACTAGCTCCGTAGACGGGGCAGCGCGCTGGCGGATGGATGCTAAGAGGGCAGCGAAATGGTGTGACGTCACCGATGTGTAAAGAACGGTTTCGTTACGGTTTTGATGCGAAATCAGGAACGTATCTTTTCCGACACATTTTCCTGAATTTTTGGTTACAGCAACGGCCGCGAAATTTCTACCGGGCGAACTGTATACTATTTGCGTAAAGCATGCCAGACTGGCTTCGGTAATTTTTGTCCAATATATCTGCATTTAAAGGCGTAGAATTTCGCTTTGCATAGCTCAGGGTTGCTTTCTAGAGTGTACCTAATGAACAAGAATATTGAAATGAATCCCGCAACACTGTGTAGCAGCAACAAAGGAAATAAAGCTAACGGTGAGTAAAACACTTGCGAAGCGTTGCGATCAAGTACAATACCTACGGACGCCGTAACTCAAGTATTCAGGCTCCTTCAGCCACCAATGAAATTATACTACAAAACGCTCGCGACTGTATTAATGAGCCTTGAACATCGCCAACATGTTCATAGCACCAGGAAAGCGTCCATCGATAATTTTAGGATATCGGAGCATTGCCGCGTCCGCCTAGGAAGTACTTAGTCTGCTATTGTATGTCAGGCAAAGCGTATGTCTTGAAAGTTTCAGCTTACCGTAAGTGAACAGCAGGCTGGCTCCATGTAGACACTTTTGACAAATTATCATGATGTTTGAAGTGGGGTGAGACCACTTCTGTCTTAGGAAGAGTACTTAGCCAGATCAGCGCAATGTGTGTTTGTCTTTCTATCCATCCGTGTTTCTAGCGCTGTTTTAACCTATTATAACATAACATGGCATAACATAATTGGCCATATACTTAGCTACATGTACGATTTGCAAAAAAAAAAAAAAGAGGTTGTTTCTTAAGCGTTACAAACGCTCATGAGACCTCAAAACAGGGGTATCTTGCAATGAAAAGTTAATAAATGCATTCTGCTCGAAAAAAAAAGAGCATTCTATTTTATCGCCATATTTGTACGCGTCCTAGAATATATATTCAACCTGACTCTGTGTGGAATTATACAGTTCATCGTACGACATCGTGAAATGGTGCGCTTAAGCAAACAAATAAAATTTCAGAATTTCTTCGACAAAGTGACATTTCGAGTACATTTTGTTAACGTGAGATTTTAAGCGTTTCTACTCTGCATGCATGCCGATATGTAAGCGCTCCCACTGCACCACAGACGAAATTAAAATTTGTCAGCAACTAGGACAATTTGTGCAGTTCCTGCTTGATTTGAGATTTTGATCTTGCCACCATACATGTTATGGGCACCGTTCTGGTGACACGATTTTTTCGTTGCTGAGTGTATCTTACTAGCTAACGTAAAAAAAAAACCATGGTGCGAAACTACATGACATAACTACTAATGGTGGGGACACTCTTACCTCGTCACGATCATCACTAGCCTGATTCCGTCCCCTGCAAGACACAAGATTCTCTTAGTCTGTCTGATTATCACGGTCGTGTGCCGCTTGTGGTCACCGTACTCCGCGAACTGCCTTATCCACCCATCTACAATTTTCTTTCCCCATGTTACGTTTCCGTTTTGTTAAAAACAAGTCTCAAGCCCATTTCTTATTCCTACCTCCCATGCTAAAAACGGGAACGCGACAGCAAAAACACGTGGTCGGACTCGTTACGGTAATTTGGCCGCCGTGTCCTGAACCTGGCTGCAAAAGTTCGAAACCAGCTTTGCTTTTCTTTTTTTTTTTTTTTTTTTTTTTGCACAGAATTGGATTGATGCGGAGAGTCTGCACAGACTGTGAGAACACTTGCACTCTCATGATGTGATCTTGCGTAAATATAGAGAGCTACCAGCGACTCGGTCACTTTTCTCTGTGATGTCGAACTATGATATATGATACCAGTCGCACAAATTTAGGTCCAACAAGCACATCAAAGTGAGTAGCATTTGTTTACATGCGTCATAGAGACGATCTCGCCTTACTATGTGCACAGGAGCGGAAGTAAATGCCACTTCAAGGACGCCACGTTCCTTATCGCAACGCGAAACTACCTGCTCGAAATGTCGCCGAAAATCGTGCTCCAACTAAAGCTCCGTGTAGTGCGATGAAAATACAATAGGACATGAAAACGAGCAAAAGAAGCAAGACATAGCAGCAATAGAAAATGCGTCTAGGAAGATCAAGCTGTCTGCGTAGCAGCATGGGGTTTACTGCAGGAGAGTCAGTGTCATTGATATTTGTTATATATATATATATATATATATATATATATATAT
>JAJIZL010017330.1:151065-161913 GCA_023969395.1 Amblyomma maculatum | reverse complement strand
CACACACACACACACACACGCACGCACGCGCACACACACGCACGCACTCGCGCACACACACACGCACGCACGCGCACACACACACACGCGCGCACGCGCGCACACGCGCACACACGCACACGCACACGCACACGCGCACACCGCGCGCGCACACCACGCGCGCACACGCGCACACACACAAAATGACTGGTAAAACTGCCTCATTTGCATCAAATCATAAGTAGGAGATACAAAGGCCTGCAGCGCTGAGAAAGAGGTAATCATGAAAAATGCGCTTTTTGTTTTTACCAATACAATACGCCTTGACCTCTCATGATGTAAAGTCAACAGCAACAGTCTGAAATTACGACCGTTTTGATCAGACAATCATGTGGCTTGGTTGAAAAGCAGGACATTTTTTGAGTACCCCTTCATGCATTATTTCTAGGTAAGAGGCTAAGGCGGTACGCATGCTTTGTCTGCTAAAGGCGTTTGTTAATTAACTTCGTACTCAAGCATAGAAAAGGAAAATCGGTATTAATTACAGCGAACAAAGGCCGAATAAAACGTAGAGAAACACCTAAGCGGGTACTTATTGTGTTCGGAAAATATTTCCCTCCTCTTTTCAGCTAGACTACAAATTCGGGTCACGAACATAAAAGAGACATCGAAATTTTTAACTCGTGCAAACTGCGTGGACCTCTAAATTGGATATATATTTTTTTCTTTTGTGGCCGCCAAACGCAGCAAATACCCTTTATATTGCAGCTCCCAAGGCAGCTAGCAAGCTTAGTGTCGCCGTCTTTTTTAAGGAAAAAAGAAACAAAGATTATCTCCCCCCCCTCCTTTCCCTTCTTCTTTTTTGTTTTTTTTACGTAGATTCATAAATAGCGATGACTTTACGCTTCACGTCGATCAAATCACAAAGCGAAATGGTAGTTCGACCTATGAGCAGACTGATCTCTTAACGGCGACAAACTACTTCCTATCTGGGCGTCACGAGCGCAATAGCGGCTTCTTTAATGGGCGCTGGTTGGCTTACACGTGCGCAAAATGGGTCCCTGACATTTATGGCACATAAAGGAGCTACTGCTCCCTTCAGCGAAGCGAAAGAAAGAGGAAAAAAAATGGGAGCGATTGATTTAGAGCCCTAATGATTACTAGAGACATTAGCCCCGCTGTTGGCGCGCCACGAGACCAGGAGACGATGATGCTTCTCTCCCGTTGGCACCGTCTTATGTTCTGTGGACGCGCGGACGACCTCCGCTGCAAGTACACACCTCGAGCTTCACAGCTTGCCGGGAAATTACGTCGCGAACTGCGTGTCAACGGTGGCGATAATTGCCTTTAACGACTCAACTCGGTTTCGGCCCATTTTTGTGGAGACGATCGAGGAACCTTTCTTACTGCTTTATCAAACGTGGTTTCAAGGTCAGGTCATCAGAGCACTTTTTTTTATATACATTTTTCTGCATTTCCGGAAGATGGTAGCACCTCTTCGTCGAATGCTTGACCTTTTCAGCGGGGATTGTGCTTGAGGCAATAGCACCGGCAATTATCTCCAAGAATTTGAGCCGGAAGACCCAGCAGGAGATGTGGTTTCGTATTTCCTTGAGCCTACGTTCGTTTCCCGACTACAGAGATAGTTTAAACACGATTTATGAGTTCTGTTGTTTGTCATTTTTTTTAAGAAGAAATAACAGGCCGCTGAATTACAAACGTGCATGTAGGCTGTCCTTGTTGAATTGCTCCAGCCAGGTGCATTTCACAGGCTCATGAATTTAGGCGTCAATTTCCAGCTAGGATGCTAGGAACACTCTATGAAAGACACCTGGGTGCCCTCTCAGGTGTATATGGGCTACAACGGAAGCAGCGGCGTAATGACTGAGTGGCACACGGACATTTCCTGCATTGTAATTTTATTATCTGTAGGAGTGCATCACGTCGCTCGTTATAGCCATCACGCTGATCTCTTGTAATCGTTGACATCTGCATACTTCCGCCTGCCGGGCGTAATTTGACCAGGAGTAAGTTTAGTGTTTACGAATTGGGATAGTCCCTTCTTTTTTTTTTCTTTTTTTAATCCTGAGGTCTTGTCAATAGCCGATAAATACCAATTTTCTTGTAGTTGAGTTTAATTACATTGGTTTTAGGCACTGATCTGAAACGCTCTTTTAGTACTCCTGCCCTAGTAGATGAAAGATAAGATACGCCAGGCCGGACGTTGTGCCTCGAGTGTCAACAGCTTTCATTTAATGTATTTGAATGGTCGTTGCAGCAATGCCATGAATGGTTCTGAAAGATAAAGTGAGCTTCTCCTGGAGCTAACAGCGTTCACAACGTCAACCTTTCGTCTTTATGAGTCTTGGCTTTCATCTTCACGCCGTTAACGCTGACATATTCAGAGACGTTAGTAAACACTCAATGGCTCATTAAATTGTATGCACTCAACTGCTCAATAAATTCACAGGAAAAATTCAGCTTTCTGCAGCCAACGCTCAGCACAATCTATGCGAAACGACATCAAGTGTAATGATGTGAGAAAAACATGCGAGACACAGCGTCTCTTTTTCTGTAGTCTTTTAGGTGGTGTGATGTTTTACATAGACTTGACAAGCCAAATTTACCAGCTGTTTCGGCTCAACAGAAGAGCGCAGCCTGCTTCTAGAGTCTTGAGCAGCGAACTTCGCCAAGTGGAATATAAAAATTCGATGGAAATACTCCACCGGCCGGCAGCGTAGAGAACCGAATGAGCTAAAAATGCCCAACTTTTCTGAACATCTGTAACAAGTGTCATTTTTTGAACGACAGTAGAAAACGCTTCTGAGTGAAAGTGGATATTTTCAAGTTGTGATTTTGAGGATGAGAGTTTGGCGACATTGTGCGCGAAGAGAGTGACTGTGATGGCCGACTCTTGGTCACGGTTCTCCTATATAATGATTCCAGACTCAATATAATTATTTAAAATTGTCACAGTCAATAGATATGTGCAGAGCATTCAAAATTCCCACGATGCCTTTCGGTGTGCAGCGCCACACGGCCAGAGGTGGCACCCACGCGAACTAAAAGCTCTTCTTGATTTCCTGGCCATCGTAGCCATGCATCCCTGCAAGACACTCAGCTAACGAAAACAAAAATGTGCAAAATGTGTACAGTGTGCCAAGCGTGCAGTATACAAAACCCGTTGAACTGGAAGCGCGCTAGAAGCCTACAGTGGTCCGCTGACAAGGCGCGCCGCAGCGCAATACTGTGGCCGATCGTGACTCGCGTACGCCACGCTCCGGAATAAATGGCCTTTAGACCGCTTACATCGCCTTGTGCGCGCGCACGCCACATAACCCCCGGCAATGCCGGGGTCGTCGCTCAGAGGCTAATGTTGAAGCAGGTACCTTACGAACATCTGAAAACCAGTGAATACAAGAAAAGCTGTAGCTGCACGCGACAGGATGCTCAGGAAACTTGCCGCGTGAAGCAAAGGCTGAAGAAAGCTGGTGCAGGCGGTGCGCGCATTAGCCTCTCGCCTGTGGCTATAAAATAGCGCACATTCCGTAACTAACGAGCGTGACCGTGATGCGAGATCAGCGCTCTTTGCAGCGTTCTAGCTGATCCTTGAGGCGATCGGTTCAATTCTCGGTTGAAAGCTTCACAGCGGCAGTTCCCTGCCCCTTCCTCCGAAAAGGGGCCACACCCGCACGTGTCTACTGTGGTCACGCCCACTAGCGAGAAGCGGCTCTCCGGGGGGCAGCTATCCGCTGCACCCTCTATCGCCTGTTGCGTGACGCCGTTAAAGCGAGCCGTGACATCCTATTCACTGGCCTGGCCCCCGGTATCACGTGCGTGTTCCTCACTAATCGTTCAGTGTCCACTAAGCCTGCGTAGCTACATTCTATTTTCGTTTCTGGATCTATGCTTCACTCCGCCATCACGGAGGTCACAATGCCACTTCTCAAGTTTCCGGGATTAAAGCATTTCGCTCTCTTTGTCGTTTAGCTCTCATGAACATGGCTGTCCTTTTCCATGCTCTTTCTCCGAGCAAGGATGCTGCATCTCAGGTGGGTACCGAGGGCACTGTGGAGAAGTGTCCAGTACATACCGCAGTTTGTTAATTGGCGTTCCGGATGAGAGCTTCATGCACCATCCCAGTAGATTGCTGAAATAGCATAATTCTTTTCTCTGTGACAAGCAACGGACCTACAGTTTTGCTCAAGGAGAGGAAGCAAAATACATTTTTAACGATTTCTGGCAAAAAATTATATAAGTCGGAAACATAGTTTGGAGGCGCTTCAAGCGAAGTACAGAAGCCAGATGTGTCAGATGTGTCTAGGAGCATTTATTTGCGCAGGTGGCCTTTTTTGTAGTTTTGTGACATTAGCCTTTGGCTACTGGTCCTAAGCTATCAAACTCACTTGCCGGCCGCAGTGACCACATTTCAGTATCGACGAACCACAAAAAGGCCCGTATCCCACTCGGTGTCAGCGCACGCTAAGTTACCGAGCTGGTTTAAAAAAACTCACGAGCGATGCCACTACAGCATTCCCCGCAGCCAGCGCCTTCGGACGTTAAAGCTCATCAACTATATACGTTATCATTTCTGCAGACCTCTAGTAAGATATGCGAAGATCGACGGATAGATAGGGAGGAGGAAGGAAGGCAGGGATGTTAACCAGAAAGGACTCCGGTTGGCTGCCCTACACTGGGGAAAAGGGATAACGGAATTTAAGAGATGATGAGAAAAGGGACGTAAGCACAGTCAGAGTTTATCACTCAAGCCGATGGCAAGCCGATACCTAAACATTGCTCTGTGTGCCTTAAAGACAGTCGACTGTCGTGCCACGGACCAAGGAACTTATCCGCCGTTAAAAGGCGAGAATCGAGGCGGTCCAGCTCACAACGCATCTTATGTCTTTAACTCACAAATACAGTACATTCACAGAGGAGATGTTTGATTATCTCTTCACAGCACAATTTTAAAGGCAGGGCTGTCGGCCGTTCCAATCATGAAGACATACTTGTTTGTAAAAGCAACATCGAGTCATAAACGGCCCATCAACGTTGCTTCTCGAAGTACTATCTTATGGGGAGGGCGAAGGCACAGTCAAGGGTTCAGTGCCATGAGGCGGCGGTTGCAAATCTCCCCATTCTTCAACACTGAAAGTCTGATCTTCAGAGCCAAAGAGCGAAGCGTACAGGCTGCGTCGACCCTCAATATGGGGATTTTGACTGGAACTCTGTCGTTGTGGGCAGAAGGGACAGCCTCGTTCACCTGGTGGTTTCCACTGATACCGCGGTGTAGTGGTAGCCACTGGAAAATAATATCGTGACCTTTCAATTTTGCGTCGTTGTACAGTTGACGGATCTCTCCAATGAGTTGGTCATGTGACCCTTAGCGTAGTGCAGCTTGCAAGCCTTGAAAGGCTGCTTTAGAATCAGTGAACACAGTCCAGTCACGTGAATGTTCTTGGCAAACGAATTCAACTGCAGCGCGTAGCGCAACTAGTTCAGCACTAGTAGAAGTCAGATATGACGTTTTAACTTTTATCAGAATTGACTTAGCGAGTATTTCTACAGACCCCACAAAACTAGTTGGATTAACTGAGCCATCTGTGTAGACTTGTATGCGATGTTGATGTTTGAAGTGCAGATAATCCACTGTCAATTGTTTAAGAACAGGTGATGACATTCCAGCTTTCTTCGTAATTCCAGGAATATAAATTTTGTACCCGAGGTTCATGTAGACTCCATTGGGGGAGCATGGCTTTCGCAGGGGTAAGCTGCGAAGGACTATAGATGCGATGAGCTTCTATAACTTGGGCGAATGCTTGTGCTTGGCCTAATTACTGGAAGGGTTGCTAGATCATGACTAGAGACAGTTGTTAGGTGCCGAATGTGTGTTTTCATTGGGAGGGGGAGGAGTCTGAGTTTGGACTCCATCTTATCATTTGTATCAACTTCAATATCAGTAGTAACAAGAAGTTTCCGGGGTAGATTTAGGGAGTCCAAGGCATATACGAAGATCTTCAGCTTGCAAACTTTGAAAGGTCCTGAGGTTCGTTTTTCTAATGTTATTAAATATGAGGAAGCTGTATCGCATGTAGCCCAGAAATAGTAACCGGTACAGTTGAAGCATCGAGTGCACTGATGCGCCCCATGACTTCCCCCGAGGAAGGAAAGAACTTGGACAATCGCTGCAAGTTTGCTTCTCATTTAAGATTTCTATCTATGACAACTCCAAGGAAGTGATCCCTCACAGGAAATGAATTTGCTATGGATGCATATAGGGTAACATATGCGACATATCCGAAGCAGCATCAAAACGATAGGGACATTGCCTCATTAACACAGCGTAAAAATATGTACTTCGAAAACGTTATCAAACTAAGACAACTCACAGGTGCGACGGTATCATGTTCCCGCAAAGAAATAAATTTTAAAGAATTGTGCAGGCTATTAGAAACAAATGTGACGTGGCTTCAAAATAACTGAAACTTTGCATCAAACAGCCTAATGAAGAAAGCTATATCTCGTACTCTAATTAAAGCAAAGCAACGCTCAGGTGCTGTAATATCACGAAGTGAATCAAATGATCCCGAAAGAAAAACTTTTGCACCAAGAAACAAAGAAAAAAAAAAGGAACAGAAATTAAAATGCCTCAGCGGTGGCCGAGGGTTGCATCAATGTCCAGGATGTTTAGACATCTATTATTGCGAAGCAATTCTGGAATACTGTAAGGTGAAATGAGATAAAATATTTTAGATAAGAATAAGATTACTACATGACTCACTGAAAAATAATTTTCATGGGTCACAACGCAGACAAGGGAAAATTTTCTGGATAACGAGATCTTTAATCGCTATCTCTGATAGCGCGCGCAAGCTGTGAGCGGAGATGCGTCCACCAAACTGCTTCGCTTGAAGGATCATTTTCCACGGGCATTCTTCGCTCCGCCTACGCTGCACGTACAGAACTTGTCGTCGCTGCTTAGTGGTCCTTCCGAGGCAGTGATGAGACGGTCAGTTTGCACGTTCGCGCTGTGTGACGTTCATTGTTGGGTGACACGCAGCTTTCTAACTGGGCTAAAAATGACCGAAACATTCCGGTACACAACGCCGAGCATGATAGCGCTTTCGAAAGCTTAAAAACACATATTATTATGGATAATGTCAGCTACAAAGTTTTTATTGCAACTAGAAGGCTATGTGTTATATTTAAAAACTAACCGTTAAGAATTAATCGATCATGTGAAAAGTTAACGTGACTCAACGTTTTCTTTCATCCGCCAGAAATGATATTGCTTTGATGAAAAATCTTTATTTTTGCCTGTAAATGTTGCTTTTATATATGGTGCCGGCTTTGTTGAAACGCCTATTATAATCCCAGCTTTGGCAAAGAAACCTTTGGTCTTTTAGTGATTGCTACTTGTGATTTCGTGGACAGCATATTGTTTCCTGTCATGTCGTGCACTCTTCCGTGATGCATTTTTATCAAATCGCTTTGAGAACATAGAAAACTAGGTCAGCTTTCTCCCAACTTACTTATGATTGTTTGTTGTTGATTTCTACTACGACAGTTTGAAACAAGGGCTGGCCTTACGCATGTGATCTTGTGAAAGCTTTTTCGCGTCACTTACTTGGCAAGAAAAGGAAATCAATAAGATCCAAAGTGTGGAAATTAGCGGAAGTAGTGCTCGTTGTAAGGTGTTGTTTCAGAATCAACTAGTTAATTAGGCAGGTCGGTAATGAAGTAGTGAATTATTTTCAACGAGGCGTAGGATCTCTACCCATTGCCATCCTTCTTCCTTTTTTTTTTTCATTCTTCATCGACTTAATTGCGTCCGTGCGACGAGAGAGATGCGCTTTCCACGTCACATATTTTCCTGCTTGTTGCTGACGTGAATAACCTTATGACCACCGTAATCGTAGAAAAACAAAAGAGCCAAGTGCCATAGCATCTGGCGGTGACCCGACTCTTGTTGCTAGAAACGCGTGCTCCATATGTTTTCTTGGGGCGTCTATTGCGGTGTCCTTCAACCTAACATTGGTTTGCGCGATTTTATCTAATAGGAGAGAACTAAGCCGAGTGTTACTGACACAGGAACACTGTTGCGCAAGTTGTAAGGGAAGAGGCGCAAAGCAAGTACCTTCAAATACACTAGACAAAAGCTAGTATAATGTGCGCTGAATATCAGAATAAAAAGGCACGTCGTCCAGGAAAACACGTCCTGGGTGCTATTACCAAGGGAGGCGACATATGTATAGCCCTGTTGAGCTGAATAGTGCAATTCCGCATGAACCTGGTAATACCGCTGCTGTTCAGGCTGCGTGCGTTTCTTTTTTTCAAGAAGGCGTGACCGACTAGGTGTCGGTCCTTTCATGTTGAACAAGGGGCGGATACGCAGGTTTAGATATTAACCTGATTCAGGGAGCATGTCCTGGTGTAAGCGTGAGAGGGCAGTGATTAAACCAAAGTGATGAATATGTTTAGTTGAGAGAACTTTATTAGCGAAGTGGTTGTAATTTGTCACGTTGCCATCACAACAAACATAAATTTTTTACTTAGGTTAGCATTGAAGGAGTCGCACAACAAAATTCAATCATATTTTTCGACGCGGGAGTTTTCAAAACCGAAAGCATGCTTGAAAAGCGCGTGGCTGAAGTGACACTGCATTTAAACTATGACTTCTCGCTGCTCCAAGACAGTTATAGATTTTAGACGTGAATTTTTTGTTACTGCCGTCTTGCGGGCCTACAAGTACTGGATACTTGTTTAATAGTTCTTAACTATAAAAATTTTGCGCAGAACGAGTCATTTAAAGGTTTACATGACCGCTAGACATTAAGGACGAGAACATTTTTAGGCATGAGATTGCTTAGGGGCGCTATTTCTACATAATTTAAGAAACTACAATAACAAAGAATATACCCGCAGATGTCTCCTCGGGAGGCTGATTTAGTTTTAAATATGAGTGTTTTTGTTATCCTGGAAAGCGTTTCATTTTAGCTTTCTATGAGTCTTAACTGCTCGATACGGGCGAAGCACAGCCTTTAAAATACAGATATTGCTGTGTATCAGATGAATGGGCGATTACCTTCAATGATTCCATAAGAGTATCTTAAATAATCTGCCTTTGCCTCGAAACTAAATTTGGTGTCCAATGAAGTGAAACTTTTTGTGGATGTCGAAAATGTCTCACGGACGTCATGCTTCATTGCGTAGGTGATCTCGCAAAGCATTTTCGTCTGAAGACAATGACAACATGATCAATGTTAAATGCATTTTCGGTCACAGGAATGTGACAGTAAGCCTCATTTGAAATGAATTCTCGTATCCAGACATGTTGATTAGATGCAACGCAACGCAGTGCGCGCACTAGAAGGGTTGTTCAAAGTTAAATTTACTGAGTTTTTTAAAAGCACGCGATGTGCAGCACGCGAAATATTTTTTTATGTGTTCAAGTGCAAATCTTTGCGTTCTACAAGACAAGGAGCACACAAAATAAAAAAAAAAAACAAGTATAAGATATTATTCTTCAACGTCCTGGTAAAAAAACGAAAATTGATAGTAAAGTTTTCAGCCAACGAAGTCTTACTGAGCTCTGCCAATTATATTCGGCCATATTGCTAGTCTGCTCCATTTATACAATTATTCTGAAACTTTCGTATTCCAAGATATTCGCCTCAAGATTTTCAATTCAATACGTGTTGACAGGTGTGAAAGGGGGTAGCAGTCAACAAAAAGCTCCCTAGAGTGACGCAACTTTTGAACATCGTGTTTCAACAGTTATCATGTTCGCACATTGCTCTACTCCATTAGCCGAAGAAGCAAGAAACGTAACAAGCCGTTGCTTGGAGAGCAGCTTTGCTCGGGCCGTTACTATCTTGCATTCGCAATTACACGGATTCAGTGGAATATACAAAGAAAGATATATCTCGGAGAAATATCCAACAAAACGAAGTTGTCTAGAGAAGCGACTGCCTCTATGTTTTGGATATAAGCATCGCTCCAATTGAAATTACTAAAAGTTTTTCTATAACCTGAGTAACTGATCAGTGATTGGCGATGGCGATCGTTCGGTCACTCTGTGTCCGCCCGTCCGCGTAGCTTACATGTAAGGACGGCTTTCATGTACCACCCGTACCTTGTTTTTTCTTTTTTTTTAATTTACAAAGTGAAATTTGGATGCCCTGTATAAGAAAATGGCCGCTTCGATGCCTATAGCCATGGTGACTCCAGCTTCAAATCTCTCCATTAAAGTGAAGAGTGCCGCTAACCTAAACAGGAATATTCAAGCTCGCTTCATCAAGAACTCGCTGCTTAGTTCGTTTCACGGAAATTAGATGAGATTATTCATAACTCTATCCAGTATCACCCCCAAAGAATTATCAGAGAGTTGTGTAATAATTCTTTAAAATATGTCTCATTACGGCTTGACCATTCATTAAAGGTCAAGGAAATTAACTCTAAAACTGGTGCCTTTAAGTTGTCGTTTTTTCTTTTTTTAAATCGATTAGAGATTGGAATAGGCTGTCCGGAGAGGTAGTGTCAGTTATGTCTTGTGAATGTTTTCCTGCCACTCTTTAAACATTTAATTCATAGGATGTATGGCTTGCCACGATTGCATTATTTTTTTTTTGTTGTTGTTGTTTACAGCATGTTTGTGATACAAATGATGTTTTCTTCCACCGCTCCCCTCCCCTTCTACCGTAATGGCGCTTGCGGCGCTGTGATGAGCATTGAAATAAATAAATAAATAAATAAATAAATAAATAAATAAATAAATAAATAAATAAATAAATAAATAAATAAATAAATAAATAAATAAATAAATAAATAAATAAATAAATAAATAAATAAATAAATAAATAAATAAAT
>JAJIZL010017330.1:127028-143248 GCA_023969395.1 Amblyomma maculatum | reverse complement strand
AAATAAATAAATAAATAAATAAATAAATAAATAAATAAATAAATAAATAAATAAACTGCTGAAGTCCCGCCTGCCTGCTTCATACATAAAAGACGTAAAGAGAAACTGCAGGCTTAAGGCTCTCGGATATCAAAAATTAACCCTGAGAGAACGCGGCAGGCGTTTGCGGGGCTGCCTAAAATCTCGCCGATCGAGTCCCGTGTCGCGGCAGGGGTCACGTACTTTCCGAATACTGAGGTGATCCCTCTGTTCTTAAGTTTTTTTCAGCTCGACTGAAGGAAATTGCAAATGCGCTGAAGAGAGTGCAACCAAGAATGAGCATCAAATTCGCTGCTGCTTTGAAATAGTACATGTTCTTATCTCGTGTAAATACGAATTAGGCATTTCTAAGTGTACTGCTACACATTCTTTCAGAACAATTTCACTTTTATCATTTTGGGCTACATGCAAATGGATATTAAAGACTCCGGATATCTGCATGGATTCAGAACTGTTCTAATGCCTGTAGCTTTTTTGCTTCGAGCATTAAAATTTTTGCAAGAGTCCATTTCACACAAATCGATTGTGACAGTACTTTTGCTACTACAGTAACTATACAGCAGTGTTGCCAGCCTGCCTCAACATGAGCAGACACGCTGAGACGTTCAGGCTTTAGTCTGTCCAAATGGAAGAGGACCAACTAGCAAGCAACAACAAGAGAAGGGTAAACTTTTCTATGGCTAAAATGCGGATAAACGTATTTCTACGGCCAGTGCGGAGGAATGGCTGGCTTCATAACACGTTCCTACAACATGCCCAATCTCATAAGCACCAGGACTGCCTCCAGACATGATGTTAGGGCTTGGTCAAGTGGCGAGATACAAACCGGGCGTCATTTATACACACGCGTCCATTGAAGCCAGTAGTCTAGAAGCCCGCTCCGGGTTTAGCGAGTATGTTCTGTACTGCACAGCACCTTGCCTCCGCGGATGAAGCAATTAGTGCCCTGCCAAACTGCCGCGGGCGCGCTTCCACTAATGAAGAACTGCAAATGATGGCTGGGAACCGAAGCCGCATGGTTCGGCATGTTTTGTTCGGAGTCAGGCCCACAGGCGGACCGGGTAGTAGGAAGAATACATACATGCCTGAGTGCCGCCGCCGAATCGCAAAGGTACGCGCCTAATGGTAATATATAGACTGCGCAACGCCACGATATTGCCCCGTCGTAGCTCTGCCGCGAGCCCGCCCCTCATGGCCAAAGTGCAGTCGATGCCCTGTTAATACGAACCTCACTTAGAGGTCATCAGTACACTCCGCCCTAAAGTGGATAAGCGCTCTACTAAGCGACGACATCGTGGCTCGTGCAAGTGGAGCATGTGCTCCTACTGTCACGAGTACAGTGTTAATACGACAGCTTCAGACCTGCCGTTTGATCAGAAACCTGGCGCCAGTAGGACGATTGTCGTTGGCTGAATGGGCATGTTCACAGTCTACGTTAAAGGTACGTTGTGACCTTTAAAAATGTATATTATTTAACTCTGCTCTAAATAAAATTGTTTAGTAGAAAATGGAGATAGAACTTGGTTCCCTCAACTGTGTCAAGAAACGAGCGAGCTGTCTTATACAATGTGGACACATGCATGTTGCAGACGTACAGCAAGGTATACATTGGCGTTGCCGATATAATTAATGCCAAGAGAGAGAGAGAGAGATGGGTGTATTGCGATTACGTCCCATCTGGCACTGCGTCAGGAGTTCGAAAGCAAATTAAGGGGACGAGATGCGATCAAGTAAAGTAAGGAAAGGCGAAGCAGTATCGTTGCAAAGGCAAGCTGCTGAGGAGTTTTGTGTAAGGGAATCATCGCGCGCTATCGTACACAGTTTTATCTGGCGTTTCCAATGCGTTCTCAAAACGTTTTACCTGTGCGCTTGCATTGGTTCTCGTCCAAGACTTGGTGCACACCAAGCAACCGTAGCAATCATAGCAAATGCGAGGGACGTCTATCTCCTGCGAAGCCTTGTTAAACAGCACGTAATTTGTTAATATGATTTGAGCATTCAGATTTTCTGCGCTCAAATCACATTCGTTTCCCTCATTTTTTCTCGCTTTAAATGGTGTCATTAGCGGAAACGGCTTCACAGTATAACAAGAACTACAACTGTGTTTATCTTAAGTTCGAAAGGAATAATTAACATCTAGCCGTGGTTCATGAACAGCATGTGGACTGTTCAGTCATCATTCACGAAATAATAAAACTGTAGAACATTACTGAATTGCTAAAAATTGTTCATAAATATTGAAAATTTGCAAAATGATTGATTACTACTGTCATTGCCCAGGTTGGTACCGGAGAGGGCGCAATGATGGATGTAGGTGGCGAAACGGGGAAAGAGCTAGGGTGCTGTGTAGCTGTAACTCTTAATTACTTGTCTCCTGAAAGAAGAGAAGCCCGAGGTTTCTGTGAGTTCCCTCATTTTAGAGTCGGGACTGATACCTCACCACAAGTCCGCTTTGAATGGAGTGAGGGATACGCTAGGTTTGAAACCACTGCTAATGTGCAAACCTAAGGAATTGCTTTGTGTTCTGTGCGCTTCGGGTGGCTGATCACGGCATTACTTTGTCCCATCGGGCTCGCTGCCTGATGAGATTTTATTGAGAAGCAGAGCTATATATAGTGTGCCCGTTCTTAAAATTACAAGGATGTTATAATGGACTACCAGAACAGATGCAAACACGTCATAAATGTAGTTAGCCCAGTTGAGATGTGCCGCGTCGCGGTGACGCAGTGGTTATAGTGCGCTCGATTGCTGTACCCAACGATGCGGGATCGAATCCCGACCGCAGTGGTCACTTTCGGCTGGAGGCTACAAGTAAGGCACCCGTGTTCTGCGAAATGTCAGTGCATGTTAAAGAAACCCAGGTGGCCTAATTTCCGGAGCCCTCCACTACGTCGTCTCTCGTAGTCTCAGAATAGTGAGCTGCTGAACCAGTTGGCTCATGTCGACTACGGAAAACGAAACCAGCGAAAAAAGTCACAGGACAGCAGAAGAAGCGCTTAAACGCACAGGGTCGCCGGACTAACAACCAATTTATCACTGACACAACCACATACATACAAGCACCTTCTTGCGGAAGCGCACATGCAAAATACACAGTGGGTTTGTATCCAAACAGCCCATAGAAAATGGAGCTCTTTCCCTCAGTGATAAACAAAGAAGGACCATTTGTGCAAGTCACCTTATTCTTTTTGGTTAAAAATGTATCGAGAAGCTCGCGTTCGTGTCCAGTCTTTTCCATGTCAAGTATTGTGATGTGGTGAACCAAAGATAAGTTTCTGCATTTTTTTTTACATGCAAGGCCAGGTTGCTTTCTGTGCCTGATCGACAGCAGCTGCCCTGCTTTCTGAGTTTTTCATTTAGACATTGGCCAGTTTGCCCGTTGTAAACGTTATCACGGGACGTGAAAAAAGAATATCCAACACTGACAGCACGCTTCCCGAATCTCTTTTGGTGCTTGGTATCGCAGTCTTGTGTTTGTTTGTTTGTTTTTTTTTTTTTTGTTCATCTCGAGAAATTCGGCCGCAAAGTCCAGAAAGCTTGCGGTGGACAGTAATATCATATTCGCTCCAAATTTTTGCGATACCCTTTTCAGCCGGTCAGAAATTTCATGGAAGTAACGAATCACCTTAATATTCCTTTTTTTAACAGGTCTTCAGGCCAACGCTTCCAATTTTCTTGTCGAGCTTTCACCAATCGACTCGTAGCATGAGTCGCTTTCGAATGTTAAGCTCCATTAACCAAAGCATTGAAGTTGTCTGAAGGCAATCTTTCAGTTTTGAAAGCACATGAAAGCACCAAGCACCTTCGTTAACAACTCACGTCTTCTCTGTTGTGAACGAGACAGCTGCTGTAAATAAAAATTAGTAAATAGATATAACGAGATTTAAACGAAAAATAGCACAGTTTTCATTACCTCGTGCCTATTCGTTGCTCTATAAAAGAGCACAAAGTGACAACATAGAGCCATCAACATGGGCGTTCACTCAGCGAACCATAATGTAGTAGGCCACTATCATAAAGATGCAAAACAAATTTGGCGATAGAGCACTGGCAGGAGACCACTTCCGGACAATTCAAATCCAACTTGGCCGTTTCTGTGCTTCATTCAAGCGCACGTGAGGAGAATAAGCAGTCGGCGTTGCAATTAACGCTGTCATTCTCACCTGTTCGATTCGAGTGCACAAGCGCGCGTGGTTCAGGGTATTTCCATGATGAGCAAGGCAGAATATTTTGGCTGCACCTTGTATGCTGAATGGCTCCGCTGATTTTCTACTCCCGCACTTGCTTTTTTTCGTGACCGAAAACTGCAGGCTACACCATTGAATGGGTGAAGTCACAGAGCCCTCCGCGGGCTATATAAACTACGCCACTGGCATTGCAATGCCAAGCGTTCCTCATTGTTACAAGATTACATATAAAGATTAGAGAAGGAAGACAAGACAACAGACGCACTGAACACAGGATACAGCTCTGTGTCCGGTCTTCAATGTGTCTGTTGTCCTTGACGTCCTGCGCTAATATTCCGGCAAATTGATGCACCAACTAGCCTTCAAGAATGTTTCCTCATTGTTGTATAACTCTCACACGCGATGGAATATTGCGCCATAAATACCGCCACCGATTATGACCTCATTTCGGGTAGATCGCGAGACACCTTAAAAAGCAAGGCTATTTAACGCATCACTGACTATTGATGACACAGTGGCTACACAGACAACGATGTAATGCAAGAAAATAGTGAGTCAGGGGCAACGATTTTGAGGTTCTGCTGTTTACTATTAGTTTTTTTTAATTCATTTAAAACAGTGGTGGATACAATCTCGTTCGTTATTATTACTCCTATTATTAATAATTATTACCCCTATTAACACAGTGAGGAGAAATACAAAAGAGAAGGCCGGGTGACGAACCATAGGAACGAACAGCCTTAGCTATAGCCAGCTGCTGATTTGTGGTTTACGTAATAGGTGTGCAAATGCATCAATAAGTAAACACGGCAATAAACAACAATAAACGCATAGGGAAGTATAAGCGGTATCTAAGCATCGCCCCTCACATCGTTTTCAACAGAATGTACAGCCACAGCCAGCATTTTGTGACGTGTGGTAACGTCGGAAGAAGAAAAAAAAAAAAAAAAAAAGAACGTGTTGGTACATTACCTCCTAGTCAATCCATTGCGGCTCGTACTAGCGGTCTGAATATGCATGTTGCCTTCAGGATTCTAAATTATTCAGTGAACTGATCTACCTCGCCTCACAAACGTAAATACTTCACTACTTCTACTTTTACCTTTTTCCTTGAGTCTTTGACCATGTCGGTATATTTACAGAGGCCGAAGAAGGAAATTCAAAGGGCAGGAAATTCTAAAACAAGCGTTTTCGGAATTGAATGCAACACGTATGGTAACTATAGGTGCGGTGAAGTCTTCGACCAGGCTGATTGCGTTTACATGTCACGTAGTATAGCATTAACAACCGATGCCATGATGGCCAATACGTCAAGTAAAATAAACTAAAATAGACGGAAGATGTCTTCTCCAGGAGTCTGTATCAAACATAATCTCATATGCTTCCCCTTTCCCCCCTCACCACTTGTTGGCCTGTGCCATTACTTTTAAGATGCATAAACAAATTAACTTATACACATAACTTCAGTAATCCCTTTGCACGGCGTTCGTGAAAAGGTAAAAAATTTTAACGTAAGTGCGCAGGAGCTTCAATGCAGCCGCAGGTAGAGTAAATACGCACTACATAAAAGTCGCAGTAGTAACTAAACGCCATGACGCAATCTAAAAGAAGTTAGGGCAAGAGAACCCTGAGGTACCAATGCTACGTTCCTAAAATAAAAAGACAAGATAGGACGACTCAGCCGATAATTTGCCGCCTTATTAGTCGACTTCTGCTTTTTATTAGAATGCTATTCAAATTCATGGGTGTCAGTTGGCAGCATGACATATCATAGGGGCGTTTATTGAACATGTTTCACCCTCAAGGAGGTTTCTAGTGCGCTTAAGCACTAAATGTACATCATATGTCATTGCGCGTGGATGCAATTTACTGCGCACATATGTAAAAAGAAAGAAGATTCTGCAGGACACCTCATGTGCAGAGTATTAAAAGGCTATCATATATTATGGTGAGGTCCCGAATTAGCCTAAATCTGAAGAATGAACGCAGCAGATTAGTAAGAAAGAAACCCGTCAACGAATTAGCGATGAGAGGGATGGCAGAAGAGTTCGGGATCTCGCTACAGAATAGGTATTCAGCTCTAGCTGAGGATGGCGACATTACCCTAGAAGCAATGAACAATAATTTCAGAGATATAATTACTGAGTGCGCTGCAGAAGTAGGCGGTAGGATAGTTAGAGAGCATACCGGTAAGCTTACTAAGGAGACGAAAGATTTGATTAAGAAACGCCAGTGTATGAAAGCTTAAATCGAACAGACCAGATAAAATTGGCCGAGATATCAAAGCTAATCAATAAGCGCAAGGTGGCTGATATAAGGAAGCATAACATGGAGAAAATCGAGCATGCTGTAAAGAACGGGGGAAGCCTTAAAGCGGTAAATAAGAAATTGGGCATAGGCAAAAACCAGATGTATGCGCTAAGGGACAAGGCGGGCAACGTCATCACGAATATGGACAAGATAGTCCAAGTAGCCGAGAAGTTCTATACAGATCACTACAGTAGCCAAAATAGTCAGGACCGTACTGAGATTGGCGGCAGGGAGAAAACGTCAGACGTTCCACCGCTGACGAAGGACGAGGTCAAGAAAGCATTAGAAACTATGAAAAGGGGGAAAGCAGCTGGAGAGGATCAGATAACTATAGATTTGTTGAAGGACGGGGGGGGGGGGGGGGGGGGGGATGTGGTGCTAGAAAAACTGGCCACCCTGTATACGCAGTGCCTGGTGTCAGCGACAGTACCGGAAATATGAAAGAATGCAAACATTACCCTCATTCATAAGAAAGGGGAGGCTAAGGACCTTAAAAATTACAGACCGATTGTTACGTATAAGTTATTTACTAAGGTAATCGCTAATAGACTCAGGACAACATTACACTGCAGCAAGCAAAGGATCAAGCAGATTTTCGGAAATGGTACTCTACTATCGATCACATCCATATACCATCAACCAGGTGATAGAAAAATGCTCGGAATATAACCAACCCTTTTACATAGCATTCATTGATTACGAAAAACCATTTGACTCAGTAGAAACCTCGGCGGTGATGCGGGCATTGCGAAATCAGGGGGTAGACGAACCGTACGTGAAAGTGCTGGAAGATATATATAGTGGCTGCACAGCAACCATAGTTCCATAAAGAAAGTAACAAAATTTCCATAAAGAAAGGTGTTAGGCAAGGAGACACGATCTTCCCAGTACTATTCACAGCTTGTTTATAGGAAGTATTTAGAGACTTGGAATGGGAGCAGTTAGGGATAAGGGTAGATGGAGAATACCTCAGTAATCTGCGATTTGCTGATGACAATGCCTTGCTAAGTAACTCGGGGGATGAACTGCAAATAATGATTGATGACCTAGACAGGAAAAGTAGAAAGGTAGGCTTGGCAATATGCAGAAGACTAAGATAATGTTCAACAGTCTCGGGAAGGAACAGATGTTTACGTTAGGTAGCGAAGCACTGGAAGTAGTAAGGCGAATATGTCTACTTAGGACAGGTAGTAACCGCAGATCCGGGCCATAAAAAGGAAATAACAAGAAGAATAAGATTGGGATGGAGCGCATTTGGCAGGCACTCGCAGATTATGACTAGCAGCTTACCGGTATTGCTAAAGAGGAAATATACAACAGTTGCATCTTACCTGTACTCACCTATGGGGCTGAAACGCGGAGGCTAACCAAGAGGGTTCTACTTAAGTTGACGACAACGCAGAGGGCTATGGAACGAAAAATGGTAGGGGTAACATTAAGAGATAGGAAGCGTGCAGAGTGAGTCAGAGAAATAACTCAAGTTACTGACATTCTAGTGGAAATCAAGAAAAAGAAATGGGCATTGGCGGGACACGTAGTGCGAAGAGACGATAACAGATGGTCGCTGAGGGTAACAAACTGGATTCCAAGGGAAGGAAAGCGTAGAAAGGGGCGGCAGAAAGTTAGGTGGGCGGATGCGGTTAAGAAGTTCGCAGGGGTCAAGTGGATGCAGCTAGCACAGAACCGGGTTAATTGGAAAAATATGGGAGAGGCCTTCGCCCTGCAGTGGGTATAGTCAGGCTGATGATGATGATGATGGTGGTGGTGGTGGTGGTGATATTATGACGGACTCATTTACTGGCGGAGAAGCATGTTAAGGCGGAGAGCTTGAGGCTAGAAACTTGACGAGAAAGCGGGAATAATCAGCATTACTTGAATATTGGGAGCGGATTTTGCGAAGATACTTAGTGTTGAGCGCTTCTTTAATTATTACACTTTTGTGGTGAAGTAAAGCTCGTGAAATGGGTTTTAACCCTAGCCTTCTGCTTCTCTAGTTTCATTCAATAACTTTGCAAGTGGCATACTTCTTCAACTGCAAAAACGTTAAGAATATTGCGACCAACTGAGTAAATGACTGCAGTTTATTTATAATACCTCTCGGAACCGACATGACTAGATTGGTGTGCAAAGCATCCTTGAAGGCCTTCAAGCAACCGACTGCGCCCTTCCCCTCTGGCCTACGAGGCAGGTGTAATAAGGGAGTAATTACTAATTAGCATCCATCAGAACGTAACCTTATTAATACAAAGAAGCGCTGAACAGCTATATCAGAACCTTCAGATTTGAGACGTCTGCACAGCTTTTCTGTGTAGCTGTATGGCATAGCGCCGAAGCTGCTGCAGTAAATGCGTAATTCGAGAGCAGTGGCGCGTGATATATATCTATTGGCGTAGGTTAGAATGGCAGATTTGGACTCGGAGATAATTTTTGTGGCACATGTAGAGATGCGAGCAAGCGTGAGGACTACCTACCTCTTCTGCCTCTGTGATGTAATTGGTGATTATCGAGCTGGAAGTTAGAAGCTTTGCTTGACTGTCGTCTACCGCCAGGGCCGTACGTAGATCACGTCATGGTCCCCGGTATACGGTTCGTGAGCGGCGTAAGCCCTGGCTGTCCTGCAGTCCCCACCTCACACAGGGTGCATATAGTTTCGGAGATGGGGATATGGTGAGGTTGGAGCGGAGAGTAAGGAAAAGGTGGACACCCTAAACAGGGTATGTAACTGGGCTTAGGTTTGATTGGTATAATAGAAAGCGGCCAGGCGTAGAGTTGTATATACAGGATATTTGTGCCGTAATGTTGCTTCTCTGAGTTCCTCAAAGGTGTTGTGTAGCGCTCACAGAAGTTCACTTGCGCTCTTCAGCCTGAGCTGGAATCGTGTAGGCGGCGTGTGCTATACACCTGTTTATTGTGGGCCCATCATGTGTTGAGCGACGTCACACCACAACGATTAATTACTCCAGTGTGTCAGGTATATATTCCTAGGAGAGCAATATAGCTTTCTGCGCATGCGCTATACCATTGCGCATGAGCTTGAACACGAGATGGGGTGTCCGCGATCGCCATACGGGCATCATTGCCACAGTGCCTGACTGGTCTCCTTACGACAGCCCCCTTAACTCGAAAAAGGCACAGAGCTCACGCTGAAAAATGGACTCAGAAGAGACACGCCAGCGAGTATATAGACACGTGCGTTATGTGCTGCGCAAAGTTGCTGTGTCCGCGTGCATTACTCCCAAAATCATAACAGTATCCTCTGTTCCTTGGTACATCGCGTTTCCCTCTTTTTTTTTTTTCTATCTTTCCTTCTAATTTCTTCAGATTGGTTAAGCTGATTGTTCATGAGGGAGATCGCTTTAGGGAGTCGTTCTAACCCTTTCCTTGCCATTTCGCCCTACTTGCCTTTCTGTTGCTTGTTTATAAAGAATAACTAAGAAAAGACACCTAATACATCCATTTCTTGTGTTTCCACTCTTGCAAAGTCGTGCCTTTTTAGGACATGCTTTGCCGCTCAAGAACCAAGCACATGCTGTCCGGCTCGTAAACATAGCAAAGTGGTGCGGGCAGAAGAGTGCAACTCTGCGGGGAAGATTTGCAAGCGCTGCATTAGCGGCCTCGTGTTGCAGCAAACAGCCGTAAGAGAGAAAGAGAAGGAAGGAGAGAAGTAACCACGCTGCAGTCATTAATTACACCCTTTCTTTTAGCGGCCCGTGACCCTTTGCATGTCGCTGCTTCCGCAGTCTCAGAGGCCATTTTAGATGGCGGACTGTGAAATACAACTTGCCTGATATTTTTTCATCACTTGGAGAATTTATTTCTCCGGGGCCATTCGGAAGGCGTCTGGTAAACTTAGGGGGAAATTACGATGTAACTTACGCACGCACACGACATGTGGCTAGCTGGTGCGGTAGCGTGCGCATAAAAGTCAAGTTGCTCAGCTTCTTACACCGTATAGCTAATACCGCTTGTAGAACGAGCTCAGGGCAGTAATATAGGAGACGGTGTGAGGCACTTAACGAAGAGTTTGAAAACGTATTGCGCGAAGACACATGTCGTAGGTGCGGCCGCGAAATGTCTTTTCTCTTAGTAGCAGCTCTCACTTGCATGTCGCTTATACGGATTTAGGCATTAGTGGCAGCGTTGCAGACTTGCGGCGTTGTGGACTATAGTGAACGCCTGCGTATAAGGCAGTAAGCCTCAGAAAAAGAACTTTTCTGCGTATTGAGTTTTAGGTACTTCCATTGAAAAGTCGGCAGAATAATAGGCCCATTCTTTTCGGTATTTCGCAAAGTTTTGTCTTAAAGCTCTGCACATTTCCTAACCTAAAAGTTTTCCACGCGGTTGCACACAAAAAGAAAACGAAAAAGCCGTCGTCTCACTGCGTTTAGAGGTGCTTTCGCTGCTGCCGTTAAGATAGGAGCGGCTATAGCCCGGCCTGCGGCAATTATTCACATTATCGCCGCATTAGCATTTTATTACAGCAGCCCGTAATCATCCACACTTCATCATTCGGCTTAGCCGTGCAATGAACGGCAATAGAGCGCCGAGAGCCAGTGAGGAAGCCCCGTCCGCGACTACGGACGCGCCGAGGTGTGTTCCGGGCGCCGTTCGGGGGACCCCTTGATTCATGGACGACCGGACCGGTGCTGTCGCCACCACTGGTGTCATTGCCATTGCCACCTCCAAGGTATAGTGGCGACACGCGGTCGCATTAAAACAGGTTACGCCTGAGGTGCATGGGACACCCTAATGATGCGAATGGAGCGCGGAGGAAGAAGGAATGGCGGGAATGGTATGCTTGCCTTAGTGATTGTTAGCGGAGGTGAAAATTCGATTAATTAGATTCTGCCACCGCGCGTTCGTTCATTCGTTTGCTGCTTAACTGCACACTTGTGGCGAGCAGCCTATTGGGGTGATGTGAGGTGGTTACGGGGAAATCAAGAGAATTAAGCAGAGCCGCAACGGCCACTGGTCACAGAAACAGCGCTCCTCATGCGTCAAGTACTAGGTTCGATCTCCAGTGCCTTGGGCGCCCGCTGGCTCCTTATGAGAGGAAGGGAGAGGGATGGGGGGGGGGGGGGGACTTGCTTCTGGCCCTGTACCGAAAGGGTCGTTGGCTTCACCTCGAGCAGACCAAACACTTTAGTCATGCGTCGCTATTTGGCCACAGTGTCCCAGGCTAAAATTTGAAGCATTTGCCTTTCTAAACTGCAAATCGTTGCCTAAATGATATGCTACAATACGACTCCGAAGTCGAAGACCCATTTGCTATATAAAAGTAACATCCATGCGTTTGAAATGATTTAGCACATGGGTATTCGATAATTTAAAGAATTGCTAAGAGCAGACCCGTCAGCTGCTATAATGCGGGAAAACAGGATTCAAACAATATAAGCAAAAAGACAAATTATCAGGCTAAAATTTCTTTTTTTTTTTTCAAATATAAGAAAGGGTTACTGTGCACAGATCATTAGATGAAGTCCTTTTTCACGACAATGTCAACGAGATATTGTCACTCTGGTTCACTAACCCCCCTCACTTACACAACTAACAATTAACGTATTTGAAGAGTACTCCGTGCCTCGCACCATTACTGATCGGAATGCTTAATCATTACCATAAAAAAGTAACACAGGCTCAGTTAGTAAATAAGTATTATAATATAAGTTAATGAGTTAGTTAACTTATCCACTTTCTGTTCAAGTTTTATTTAGTGCTTGCTGTGCTTGTTTAGCACTGCATCGTCTCTCCGTGTAGGGTCCAGGCAAGCGTGCATTATTCTAAAAATAAAATAAACTAAACAAAAGTAACCCGAAGTGCCTTAACACTGCACAAAACGATGCCTCTTTACACTTCCTCTTCAGCCAAATATGGACAACGCTACTATGATTCCCTCACGCAATCTCGTGCCCATCACCCGTTCACCATGACCGCTGAACTTCGTAGTGGGTGAGCGAGCGACTCCGGTAAAGGGTATTTAAAAACTCCTGTATCAAATCAAATCAAATCAAAATCAAATAGTTTATTTTCACCAGGAGCTTGCTGCTTGGAGCACCTGGGCTAAAAGCTGCTCGATGCAGCTTGACGAGGCCCAGGTGACCATTACAGAAAAGAAATAAAAAAAAAATAAAGTATCGTGACAGCTATAGGTCAGCCAGCCATATCAGCCTATAGCGGCTGTCTTTTGCTTTCTTGTCACGCGGCAGGTAGCTCAAAACACCAATGGCGATTTAATAAGCTTGTTGCAAAAGTTCAAGGTTTCCAAATCGGTCAGCTTTTCTGAGAGCAAAACTTTGGTAACCATTAAAACTGCACAGAAGAAAAAGCGGTACCTTAGCATGCTCACGTGAATTGCCGCCTGCCGAGAAAGATTTTTCCACTTTTCCCTGGCAATATTTTGACCGTGATTGGAAGCGTCTTCGAATATCAGCGCGACTAATGCTGTTAAAATGAGAACGCGAAGAATTAAGTTCATTAAACTAGCTCTACAGTTGCACGGCGTGAAGCCATCCTGATCAGTGAATTCAGAACAGTAAGCCAGGCATGAGGGTTCAATGCTCTCTTGCCACAAACTCTTGCATGACGATAGACAGATTCATAACAAAACAGTACGCTGGCTACCAAATCTTGTGATGAAAGCTGGTGTGATGGACAGGAGAGGCAGCTTTTTGTCTGATTGTCTGCGCTAATTCGTCGAGAGACACCTCGTTTTATCTTTTTCGATGTAGAGGTGGAGTAAATAAAAATTTCTAAAAACTAGCATTCCTTTTAAGTGTAACCGATATAACACTCCTAGGATTCATGCATGTGCGCGTGTTTCGTAGGTAAAGAACGCTGGCAGCATTTCCTAAGAATATATCGCTTAGCTTACCTAGCTCCTGTTGATTCAGTTATTGTCGATTCTTGCCGCAGGTGGCTGAAACAAATCCATATCCACGCCGCAAGTATCAAAAAAGTCCCTTTGTTTCTTAGGTGGTCTTGCATAATTATTTCATACCCCAAGCTTTATTAACCGCTATTATTATTTCAACGCAATTACAAACGAATTCAATGGACACTAAAACGAAATAAGACATAGCCAAATGTTTTTTAGAGGAATAGGGTGGAATCCGATTCAATACGATAAATGGTGGATGTTCACTCCTGAATTAGTGCAAAAAGGGACCAGGCGGAGCGATAACCGGTTTAGACAGGTGTGTATAAATCAATTCGCATCTCAAGATAAATTGCTGTTCAACGTTTATCCTAACAGCTTTTTTTTTTTGTGTGGTCCGTCATCTGCTGTGGCGCCCCTTCCAATAATACCATTTTATTGCTCCATCATAAATGAAATATCACTGGTGTAATCACCACTCACAACATGCTAAGGAAAGCGGTAAAGAATAAAGGCACTCAAGCTAAACATGAAATTGCAATATGCGAGCTTTGCGTTTTGCCTGCAGTTTTCTGCCAACTGAGTTACGGCGACGCCTGTCTGCCGTTTCATTTTGAATTCTCTTCGTGCTGAGCGTTGGCTAACATTGAGGATGTCTTCTAGCGATATCTGAAGCCATAGAGGGCAGCGTGTAAGTTCTTTTCATCGGAATTTCAACGTAAGCCATGATCGAAAGGGAGATGGTGATGATGAAAAACATGCATTAGATAATTATTCTTAGATTTATTATTAGATTGATATTATTATATGGTGGTGGAAAACATATATCAGATAATTATTATTAGGTTATTATATTTATTAGACGCGTGTGGCATCGAAAATGCCAAAATTAAAGTTATATTTATTATATTGAGGTGAGAAGAACAAAGGCATGAGGTCTTCGTAAGCGTATGCTATAAAAGGAGATGCTAGCACGTAGCATGACGTTCGAGTTTTTTTCAAGAAACATGGGAACGTCGGGGGTCGTCTTTGCCTTTAGTAGCCTGTCACAAAGTGTAGAGCTGCCGATGAGGTGACGTCATTGAGACCTCGACCTAACCTCTGATCATGTAATTTATTGCCGGAGGTCATGATAAGTAAGCAGCAGTGGCGGATTCTTAGAGTTCTCTAACTGGCAACACAGGATCTATGCTTCTTTCCTGCTTGGTGCAAAAGGGGCACTCAGAACAACCCCATGTATCTGTGCCCCTTCTATAATCAGTTCGCGGCTATTTATTTTTGTGTTTTGCACGGCAGCAGGAGAAGCATTTATTGTTCCCTAAATTTAATTTTATCAATTCGCGCGCGAGCACTGCACCGAAAAACACTCCGACATAGCTATTCGCTAGTGCTATCCTTTGGTATCGATGGCGAAGGCACGCACAGTCAACACACCACAATTTACTTGAGACATCAGAAACTCCTCTAGCGTATAGGAGCTCCGAAATCTGCAAAATACCGCTTCCCTCAAAACAACTCAGGAACACATAGATAAAGTCCTCTTTAGCGCCCCGTTTAGCCTACTAACTCGTGATCTCACTGCTCCTTATCATCACTAAATTTAAACCTGGCTTCGCCAATTCGGTCTCCAAAAATTGAGCTCCCGCCTTATCTCATACTCTAATAACAAAGCAAGCAGGAGAGAGGAGACAATGCAGTTGGCCGATATGGGTGCCGTTAACGAAAGCCGACGAAGAAATCAGCATGCGAAGGCGCGCTGACGGCACTCCTCAGGCAGCTATTCCTAGGGGGCGCGAATGTGAAGGAAGCCAAAGGGAGACAGGGGGAGGGCAGTTAACGCACAAGGAAGACAAGCGGGTGAGAAGGAGAGAGACGGACAGGTCGAAGCGGTGCGTTCGCAGATTAACGGCACGATAGTTTCAGCGGAAAGGTAGCGTGCCATTAATCAGCCGCCAGCGAAACCCAATTATAATCGCAATTACGGATACGTGGCCCGCCGCTGCCGCCACTAGCCCGCGTGTCCAAACAAGTGCGACCGACGCCGCTCGACTTTGCGGATACACAAGTCAGCAAAGACCAGGTCGAAGGGTGCAAAAAAAGAGAGCTCTGGGGGCGACGGCGACGGAGGAGCGACGGCTGGATCGTCATCACCATCACCGCCAAGCGTTCTTCGTCGGGGAAGAACGGCATCCGACTCGTCCGTGTGCGTGACCACCGCAAGGCGATACGTGGTCGAGGTAAACACCCGAAGACGGGTCATTTCATCGCGTCGCTTTAGGCTGTGCGAGCCTGGGATGTGATGACGTGCCTGGGAACAAACACGGCCGGCGTTTCGCAGTATAGTATTTCCGGCTCTGTTGACGATGTGCCGACGGCAAAGCGCTTGCGGCTACGAGAATAACGCGCTGCTCTCTTCGTGAATGAAAACAGTCACATGATGGAGTAGGCTCAAATAGGTGACGTTCGTTCACGCAGACTGCTACAGGGCAGTATGTTGCTCGGTTCCGCAGTTTTAGAGAGGCCTCATGAAGGATCAGGCGATAGGCTAGGCAGATACCATTATATCCCCTTTGAATGACTAGTGGCAGTGAGTGAGACCCTGCTAGCAAATTAAAACGGCTGCTTTTTTTATTATGTACCTTAACCTCATTTCTGTACTTAATTTCCTTATTCTTATTTGTTTCGTTCTAAGCTCTTTTCCACGTTCTAAACGAACCTATTTATTTATTTATTTATTTATTTATTTATTTATTTATTTATTTATTTATTTATTTATTTATTTATTTATTTATTTATTTATTTATTTATTT
>JAJIZL010017330.1:85169-127018 GCA_023969395.1 Amblyomma maculatum | reverse complement strand
TTTATTTATTTATTTATTTATTTATTTATTTATTTATTTATTTATTTTTTTATTTATTTATTTAGTTGAGCACGCATGCCGGAATTCAAGGGCAGAGACAAAAAAAAAAGGGATTCCTAATGATGTATTCTGCCCGCGCCTATATCTAGTGCTGTCTTAATATTGAAACGCAAGCCTGAAACCTAAGCCTACTGAATGGTTCGCCAAGTCACCTTTTATATGTGGATGCATAGACTGAAAGTCTATCGAATATTTCATTTTTTTACCGTCACCGAATTGGTTCACATCTAGTGAATCGCCACGGTTCTCAGTGCTTGATTGTTAATGCGTTTTGTTTGTTTTGTCTTTTACAGGTCTTTAAACACTCTCTTCAAATAGCCATGCCACAAGCATTTGTATACCTCTAAGCGCTACATTTTCCTCCCCTGTATTGATAACAACACAGTCCTGTCATCATGTCATATACTATATAATGTTTTATCAACGTACACTATATGCCTAAACCATTTCGTAGCTCGCCCACTATTAATTTATTAAAGAATCTTTATTTGTGGCTGTGTTCGGATAAGCTGCCTAGAAGCTTATATAAAACCGATGCTATGATTTTTGGTGTGTACGAGTCAACACTGCTTTGTCTTCTTTGCTTTTGTAGAATAAACTAAGTGCGTTGCACAGGAGATCGTCTGGTGCATGCTTAAGGTGGCATACTTGTTCTACACTCAAAACAGTGCCTCCTAACTTTGTGGTGCCAGATCAGTGATCATCACCATCAGTTTCAGTAGCCTTGCCACGACCTATGCGCACCAAATTCGTCTCCCATATTTTCCCAATTCCTCCTTATCGACCATTAATCAGGTGCAGTTCTTCAATTCCTAAAAATCCTTCCCAGTGCTTATTTTCTAGCCATATTCACGAAGCTTAACTTCTTATCTGCCATCTCCAGCGTCGAAGAAGTTCTTAAATTACTAGCTCCCTCGTCCTGTTTTAGTGTTTTCGGCCTTAGTACCTAATTAAATCTCACTATTTAAAAATTGTATTAGACCATGTATATGTCTTTCTCCAAACCTGATGGTAGGAGGGTCATTTCCCGCGTTAACTTCCGCTTCTACGTGTATTTGGACACGTAGCCTGTAACTTTACCTCTTCCTCTCCCAGCCTAGTCCTTTCCGCTTATCTTTGCTTCTTCGATGCCTGTCTCCTGAGTACAATAACCTCTACAATTTCGGCATGTCATCAGCTTTCAGGCCTTTTCTGCATTTCTCATTTCTTTCGTCTCAATTTTTTTCTCAATTCGTTCGTCATAGTCCCCGCACCCCCACCTCCTTCTTTGTTTTGTTGGAGATTTCACTGATACTTCCTCTACTTGTTACAAAATGTCTGCCTCATGTTTGGTGGTTGAAAAAGTGCTCTCCTCATTGTCGCCAATACCCCTGTCACACGGTACTTTCAAATTCCATTAAGTCGAGAACGTTAAAGCTTCTCAATCGCTGCCGAACTCGAAGGAGTTGTGCAGCAGCTAGACGAAAACTCGATCTCCTTCGACAGATTCCATTATCTTACACCGGTACCAGTGTGGCACCGTAGCTCCCAATAAGTTTGCAGGTGCGCAGCACGTTGGCCTACCCAACTTTAACCTTCGAAATATAAAAACAAAAGCATCATTATTGATTGCACTCATATTATTCACTCTTGAAATAAATTTCCTTGCTTTAGAGAGGCTTTATGGCATTCATGCATTTTAGAGGCAGTTTGTGTTGGTTGCTTTGACGTAGCTGGGAGCAATGCATTGCGCTTGCTGGAGCACTTCGAAGCCAAAACTGTCATTTTTTGAGGAAAACAAGGTGCACAATCTAAATTTTCGTTGTTGTTGTTTTCTGCGACTTTATAGTTCTGATTTCATGTTCCAGCGCACGGCTACGAAATGTCTGCCTCCGAGAGCACACACTGCCGTGGCTCGAAAGCCTTCGAGATCTCGATAGAGTTCCGGGATGCACCATTGACCGTTTACTCAACGGTCAGTGAGACTTCCCGTGTAGCAGCAGTCAAAGGCCTTTTAGTCGATAGATTATAATTTTGAGGGCTTTCGAAAGGCCCATGCCACAGCGGAATAACTACTTCTGATCGCTATGCCCTTGAAGAGAGTAACCCATTTATAGCCGTCCTCGGTGCTGTTCAAACAATTTCTATTTTCATTATATTAAGCCCCACGTCGGCGGCTCAGTGTTTAGAGGCTCGACTGCTGAATCCGAAGACACGGGTGCGGCCCTGGTCGCAGCCGTGTTTCCGCTGACGTCAAACGTAGAGCACGCATTTACTATTCAATGCCAGCGCACGTTAAGAGCCCCAAATGGTCAACTTGATTCAAGGCCCTTCACTATACCTTTCCTTATTATTCATGTCATTTGGGATGTTAAATACTGCACGCCGCGTCAGTTTGTTCAACTTATCCTCTGGTACTGTCTCTGTCCACCAGCGCCACGGCCGCTCAATGGAAGCGGCCGTGCCAGCACTCTCCGCATCCGTTATCGGTTCCTAACGCGCTCGCTCTGAGTAATACGCAAAAAAAGCCTCGGCCCTGAATATTGTTCACGAGTCGCCAGGTTCTACAAACATAATTTTTATTTTTGCACCGTCGGTGAATGAGTTACGCAAATCTCAGCGTAGGATTGTGACAAAGCCTCTCATCCTGAAAACATAGAAACACAGCTGTGAGGTTTCTCGAGGTTCGCTGGTTGTAGTGGCTAAACAGCTACATTCTGCTGATATTTCGCTATCTCTTAGTAGCGAACATCTATACCTGTACTCTTAACGGCAGCGGGTAGGTAGCTGGCGAGATAAGGCCAGGATGGAATGGAAGTCAATGGCGCCTTGGAGACTTAACTGAGGCAATCAATGGAAGGTGTATTTTCTTCCCACTTAACTTGGCTTTGCTGACGCAGTTGACGATTGCCTAATTTCCAGGGGCCTCATAATTTCTTGCAAGTAAACGTAATACCGGTGTAATGTTCCAATAGGAGCATTTCATGGGACTTCCTGTGCCTGCTTGCATGTCGGACAAGCGGTTAGGTATACTTTATGAGTTTATGCGCTGCCCTCGCGCATTATACGCACATAAGCCTTGTATACATGAGCCCGACGCAAGCGGGTCGGGTAGGGGGGAGCCGGTTGTCGAGCTGAGCCAGCCCGACCCGTCCGGGTTTACATGAGCTCGTTTCTGTCGGACAAAGATCGCTGCTACACCGTGCGTCGAGCAAGTGAACCAGGCGCAGGCGGGAGAGGAGGAAGAGGAAGAATGCTCAGAGGAACAGCTCACGGTCCCGTCCCCGACCAGCAAGGAGGCAAGAGAGGAGGCGCCTGCCCGACGCGTCAGCGTATACATGCCCCTCGCCCATCGGGTAGGGTCGAGCCAACCCACCCCCTGCAGTCGGGCTGGCGGGACCCGACCCGACGGTCGTTTAGCTCGACCTCCTAGCGTATACATGAGCCCGATAGCCGGTTTTCAGCCCGACAGGCCTACCCGATCCGACTTTGTCGGTCTCATGTAAACCCCCTGATAGATCTGGGAAGGATGGCCTTGTAAGGAGGAGGTCAATGCCACTACCTATACTTATGCTCTTTGGACAACGGTGTGGCATATTTTATATAGAAGTGACCAAGAATTTTTTTGAAGCATGCAAGGAGCTTCCCCAACTAAGATCGCCTGAATGCTATACTGCAAGCAAAACAAAACTGGTGGGTGGTCGTAGCTGTCACCACATCGCGTGGAAGGCGGTGGCATTGCTGTCAACTTGCGCGCAGCAGGGAGGGACGGCCTGATTTCGCCGACCCTTCTGGCGTGTCACATTACGGCCGTAATCGAACAGGTTGAAGCGGAAACTCGGTGACTCCAACGCATGCAGCCACGGCCAGCCGACCCCGTCATCCGTCAGCCTTCGTCGTCACGCCCAGTCCTCAATTAGTGCGCCGCTTTGTAGTTTTCCCGTGCCAATAAGAAGCGGCGGTAAATAAGCGTCCCGCAAGGTGCCATTAATCGGGGACCTCCCCTGCGAGCTCGGGGAACAACAGTAAGTGGAGCACTTTGCGCGGTGAATTGCAGGTGGCATGCGGGCGCACAGCGTCGTGCGAACTCGCTACTACTGAGCACCACTGATCCTGAGCCGAGCCGTGAGAGCTCAAGTCACGCGTATCCCAATTAGGAAAACTGAAATGACACGTTTGAAGAGTCTTCGGGCCGGCAATGACGCTACGCGTAGTCATTCTTTGCGGCGTATAAGAGATGACTTCTGCAACGTGCTTAAGAAAATTTCTTTGTTTTTAAGGTAGCTTTGAACTGCAAGCTCCTTTTAGAGCGCCGCAGGTAGAAATGAATGATACAAATGTCAATGCAGCTACAGTATGGAGGAAAGTCGATAACGTGATTTTTTCCAATTACTATATATTAACTAGAATCAAGATGCAAACAGTTTTTATCTTTCTAAGTAACTTTTTCTCGAAGAAGTAACAGACGAAAAGCTCTTTTTAATAAGAGATTATATAGTAACCAGCAGTTCAGCAATGTGCCGCCCCACCACTGCAGTGAAATGCAACACATTTGCCAGAGAAACTTGGCACTTCAAGAAAAATTCTTGGTCTCTGAACTATGTCAGACCGCATGCATTTAACATTTCACGCTTTCGGTGGAAGACGTGTGTATTGTACGTACAACATTACATGGGAGTGCGAAAAAAAATTACAAGGGTTCAACGGGGCTGAACCAAATATTGAGCGTAAGCATTAGCTGCGGGTGACTGAGCGTTCTTTTCAGCGAAGTAAATCGCATTATGTCCAATGACATATCCTGCAACGTTTGTGACATAGGTGTGCTCTGATATCCAAAAATAACGAACGAAAATATAAAGGCGGTCAATGCTATTCATAAGGCGGTGGATAATTTCGCATTACAGTCTGCCTGCCGTTGTGTCTCTCGTGCACAGCTTCAGAAGCTGAACAACCAGGTGGCGTCTTTTGATCTACTTTCACCTTTAACACGCGGTAATGGTAGGCATCTGAAGATGTATGGGTGTATGGTGGTTTCAGCCTTGTATAGGTCTGATGGAGGTAGGTGGAAAGCTTTGGAGAGTGGGAGCATTGCGTAGACACTCACAGACGTGGGAGGTATACATCTTCCATGTCCGAAGGGCATCCGAAAGGTGAAGCCACCGCACGCCAACGCTGAAGCTGGCCACGTTTTACAAGCGTAAGTGTTCCAAAGATAACGCACTGGAAAGAATAGTAATGATATCACTATGCACCATGGCATCCTGAAGTGTAGAGCGCAATTAGCATTCGCCAGTTTCACTGCTTCAGACACACAAAAATGCCTGCGGCGATCTTCACAGCAGTTTAGTAAAGCCATTTATGCATTCAGCGCTATTAGATTTAATTTTTACAGTTTTAGCGTCTTTATTTTACACTGTACGTTGCGTGTGACCTGCATATAGGACTGGACAGTAGGGATTCATGTTGGAGAGAGCGCCGTTTCGGCGAGGAATCTAACTGCAAATTTATGAGAGCCTTCTGCCACTAAACACATTACACAACCTAGCTGTACTTACGAGCATCGAAAATTTCCTAACCATTAAATTAGCAGGGGAGAAAATGGGAGAAAGCGCGCTTTACTTCGGATGACTCATTTTTCAGTGAGCAGTAGACTTACTATAAATAACAATACCCATCACGCATTCCTTAAGAGCTGGCTATTTAAAGTGTAAATGTATGTCTTGTATATAGTCACCTATAACAAGACGTTCTTTATTTCCCAATGAGCTGCTGGTTTTGTACACTATGCCGAAATCCAATACACATCCTTGTCCAGTGTGTGGAAGGCTCGTCGAAGGCCACATAGTAGATACGTTTAGGCAATGCCAATGCTTGAGGAAGAAGAGATTACTATTCACGTGTATAGTATGCTATTGCGATCATCACTGTTATTGTGATTTTTCTCTTCGATGTGTATCTTCGGCTCACTGCGCAATGTCTGCATTTTGCAATATCAGCTCGGAGTTCAAGCTCATGCTAACTGAAAGTCCAAAATCTAATCTCGCATCAGGCAAGAGTGCGCGTATTTGTTCTCGGTTTACCGCTCGATCTGATGTGTCTACGCGTTTTTCTCGTTCGAAAATTACGATACCTTCAACGGCTGAAGCTGAGCTCATGGCCTTTATGAGTACATCTTGCAGGTGGAAAAATAACCAGGCTGTCAATAACCGAGGATTCACAGATGGGGTGCTATAATGACTACCTACTAGCTGGCAGTAAACCGTAATTCTTCGAAAAAACAAAATCAGAGCACAGTCGCTCTATTGAAAGTTGATATTTTCTCACAGTTTTCACCAGTGCTTCGCGTTTATTTCATAGGCATCTCACACGTCAAATCTTCATTATAGCGGCGCCACAGGTAATTTTTGGGCCTCAGTCAACGAGAGCAACGCAATATTATTGCTAAGAACAGTAATTGAAGATGTCACCGCGCTATCAGAAATAAATTTCCTATCACCTGATTAAGCACATTTATCCGCACTAGCTCTGCCATACAGCTATGGAAGGCAGGGAAGAAAGACGGAACAATAGAAGAGGCATTACAGTGATTTCAGGAGATGTGTTCCTTGTAGTTAACATAAGAGGACAGGAAGAAGCATCAACATAATTAGTTATAAAGCTTTACAAATGTGTTCAAGGCTCTTTTCATTGAAATCCAGTGGCTTATAAGCATTGTGTGCCGGCGGTTCTTTTTGTGTCCGATGTGTTTCTCTGCGATGTTACCATGTCTCGGCCTTTTACTAAGCGCCAACTGCCCGGCTTTCTTCTTTAATGAGGGAAATGCGCTTCAACCCGATATAGGCTTTATGAAGGCAGCTGCGTAGCGGACGTACACAGGTTTCGTAATATCCGATGGGCATCCACGGATGCAAATCGCACCTGTGAGATAATATGGAGAAACTCGAGTAGACTGATTTACCAGCGTCCTGCTCAGCTCAAAATATTTAGCCATTTAACACCACTGCAATGGTGGTATGTCCCAAGTTCTGACACGGTCTGTCAGTCAACCGCAGACAGGTTCGTGAGCCCGCTGTCATAAAATCACTCGTGGCTCTCTTTAGTTAGCACCGAAAGTGATCAATATAGTTCGCGGCAAAACTCGCAGTCTCTTGGATGCCACTAGGCTAGCATAATATTTTGCAAGAAGCACTTTTTTTTTTTTGAGCGATAGGTAGCGCAAGATAGGCTGAGACAAAATATTTTACGGTTTCAACGTATCTTTAAAGACATTTTTAAACTGAATGCGATCAGTTATGCTAATTAATGATGCGGGTAACTAATTTCACTCTCTACAGGTTCTTGGACAGTATCATTATGCACAGATCACTGTATTGCAATGAGGTACTGAGACCTTTTGTTGGTAATTACGGTGATGACAAATGAAGTGCTGTTATAATCCATCGTGAGCGAAGTTTAGCTTTATGGCAGGAGATTGTATAAACAGAGAAATGCGAGTGTGCTTTCGGCGGGAAGCCACTAGCATGAGGATTAAAGATGGTTTCAATTAGGTAATGGTAGCAAAGTAAATCTAGTTGCAGAAAATAAAACGCGCTGTAAGGTTCTTCCCAGATTCCAACACATTTGCCAGTATGACGTGTTCAAAATACACTATAGATGAAGCACGGCCGCTGGGATGATGGAGCAAGAAAGGAGTTTCTTCGGTGATCCAGCATTTCGTTTGCTTTCGATGCTTTATATTCAGCATATAATTTACAGCGCTCTGTCCTGTTTATATCGATATGATGTACCGCTAAGGTGTTGCATTTCCAAGGGCAAGAGAATAAGCTACGAAGAGAATAAGCTGGACATGCTATATTCGAACAATAAATTATCAAATATATCACTTTTTAGTTCTATTTTTCTAGTGTGACGAGCATCAAGTATAATAATAATACTGATCTGAAGAGAGTGAATACAGGAATCATTAGTTATTTTACACTAAATCACATAATCATCAACGAATAAGTAAAACCTTGAAGTCTGTCTGAATCCTTTTACGTGCCTCTACTGTAGCAAAAAAAGCTGTCCACTTCAAATTATTTATTAAATTAAGATACACTGCAACGCTTATAAGTTAACCACCTGTCGATTCTGTCGTATGCGTTCAGTGTCCTATGACCTCCCGTGGCAGTTCACATTTCCTGCTTTCCTCCATGTTCAGCATATGATGGCAAATAACTTTCAGTATGGCGGCGCCCAGTTTTTAAGTGACGCAAATTTAGGTGACAGTCAGATTAGCGAGCAGCAAGTAATTTCATGGTATGGGTTGAATTTGTGAGTTAATAATTTAGAAAGTACCGCTTATGGCAACCCCCAAAAGCAAACTTTTTACGTCTATGTAAATACTATAAGATATTTAAAGACCGTCCGCTGCAGATGCAGCGACAGTAGTAGGGGGGAAAAGAAGACCGCAGCTTTCTTGAGAAGCGAAGGAATGTGCACGTTATATCTCATTCTCCACATTCACAAAGGATTTCGGCAAGAAAGCAACTGAAACAGTTCTGATTGTTCTTGAAGTGATTTCCTAAGTTACTTAAACAATTATTGAGCTGTTACAGTGAATCGTGATGTAGATCAAATGCATGAAGCTATCGCCATTAGGATAGAGCTACGCGAACACATAGCTGAAAAATGAATTAAAGCGGGTTAGCGAACCCCCTTTCGTAACCTCTAGAAAATGAGTAAACGTGCAAGCTTTGAAGTGATGTTCCTGGCGCGTCTCAAGGCCTCGGTAGATACACACGGACAAACGCGTGAACCAATGAAAAGAAAAAAACAAACATACAACATTCGGCACTAGTAAAGATTTGTCACTTGCGTTGAGGGTATTGGCCATCGCGTGTCAGTGTCATGCTTACACGAGTATATTGCACAAGACACAACCACATGCACAGAGAGATAGACGCAAATTAAAAGATTAAAATAGCATAGCTGAAATTTTTATGAGCGCAACCTTGGCCATCTTAGCCTGCATTGCCGTGTATGCAGAACTAAATGAAGACCAGGGAAGCATTCATGCCTTATGCGCCTTTGTTTTTGTTTTTTTTTATATATATATATTGAAGCTATCGACTTTCACAAAGACAAGCGTGTTAGAGATTTAATCGAGGCAATGAATGTTGCGCCTGCAGGTGGCAGATGCGTCATCATGACCCGGCTGGTGCTATCAAGAAAAAACAAAAACATTTCTAAAAGGTTCGCGATTAACCTAGAAGTGACACGTGTCGTTTTCAATCAACCTGATTGTTGTTTATTTCTTTTCCATGTTGCTGCTTTATATATATCACTGAAAAATAACGCTTTTGTCTGTGTGTGCTTGCTATCTACCGAGCTGTCTTAGTAGAGTTTCGTTCGAATGCCACACAAGAACCGAGGTAGATATTCAAAACAAAGTACTGTACTCTTGATAAGTTCCACGCTTTGCCATCCGTTTCGTAGGACAAGGAGGATCTTCCCAAAATTTAAGCCTGCATCAACAAAGTCAGCCCGAGTCAGCCAACAATTTCTCACGTAAATACTTGTCTCTAAGAAAGGTAAAACACAGTAAGTGCAAAATGTAGAATGGAGGCTCCAACTACAACTTTATTATTGTTACCGGGGACATCTATTTGACTACGTTATAATGCTCGTCCTTCTTTCTTTTACTGATTTATGTTCAAGACGCCGGCTGCGTCTAACAGTAACGTTCGTTTTTTATCTCTCTTTAAGCGAAGGAAGTGAGCACACCCAGAAGCAGCCTTCTGTTTCATAGCCGTCACCCACGCACAGCTGGTCGCCATAAAACGCTTCGTCTCCTCAGTACGCCCAAGGGCAAACCGGATTAGTTTGTCTTTGGTAGCCAGTTTATTGCTAGCAAGGAAATGAGAAGTAAAAACAGCACCACCCGTTTCTTGGTCGGCCTGTTTTATCTCGTCTATAAAATATTCCAGTTAAAGCCATTACAAGAACTGAAAGGTCTGAAGCTGAACCGTTTAGCGACCAAACAAAATTTATTGCAAGTTTAATGCCCGATAATAAATGAAATACTACGACAAAACAAAAGAATTGGAGCAGAGTATCTACAGTAGTTTCTGGGTATCGGCGCTGTGCAATTGCAGTTTGCAGTACCGGACTTCTTGTATAATGACGAGATGAGGCACCATTAAATAACATTTCTAAAGAACATCAGCCCATGCTTATATTGTGTTTAGTTTCGCAGGTTTCACCAAGAACTTGTAGAGAGGATGTGTAAGAGAATTGTTTGCGTTTGCGATGCACACCAGTCAGCTCCTGGTTTCCGAAAAAAAGAAGCTAGTCGTCGCAGTTCACTTCAAACCGAATTCCTCAGGTTCTGGCGCGAAAGAAACAAACTAGGCAGATAATTTAGGAGAACGTGTTCCTATCCATGCACCTTCTGTATATAATATCGGCATGACTGCCTCCAGTAAGGGATTTCTTGTGCTTCAGTACTCCTTTAGTACCTCTTACTTAGATGTAGCAATTATCACAAATACGGCATCATATATTGTGTCCTTCAGTTGATTAGCGCTAGAAGTTTGAGCAATACAGAGAAAAGATTTTCGCAAGAAGGAGCATAGGGTTGAAAAGGCAGGACCCGCATATCTTCTCGAAGCACTATTTACGACAGGCACTGCTCCACTCTGCACACAGTAGACGCCGACACATGCTTCGTGATTACCTGAAGGCATGGGGGGCGTGCCGTACCGCCGAACAACGCGTCCGATGAGCAGCCCGTATCCACCCTGAAGGCCTCCCACGAGGAACTGCACCAGGAAAGCGCACAGGCAGACCCACCAGCCCCAGGCGCCCTCCGGGTAGTAGTGCTGGGTAATTGTGGCGATCACCCGCTCGTCCATGGCCAGAGTGGTCTGCTGGCGGCCGGTTGGTACCGGGTACCGGTCGTCACCAGCGTGCGTCCACACCTGGCCATTCTGGCCCACGAGCACTGAAACACTGCGTGCACGTCGAATCCTGGGTGCGCGAGACAGCGGCTGGCCTTCGCACAAATTGATTCTGCGGTGGGCGCAAGAATGACGATGACCATCGGGGCACAGCGAGTGACACGCACCTTTCCCATCGGGTTCCTCCTCTATAGATAACCTGGCCGAAACGGGCCCCACTACCAGGGATTTGGAGCGCGTCTTATCATTGAGTGCCGACTGAGAGAAATGTCGCCGGTTGTACGGAGGAGACAAGAAGTCCGGCGAAGACGTCAACAGGCTTCGGTCAGTGGACCCCGCGCTACTGTTGCGGCAGAGTTCTTCTCTCGCGTAGTCAATGGAAGTAGCCATGATGCCTTATATAAGACCTGCCGATTGCTGCTACGATTTAGCGATATAAACATGTAACCGCACAGCTGCTGCATCACTAATTTGTGTTGCATGTGTATGCGAAATGTACTGCTGATTGCCTGAAATAAAGCACGCAAGCACCTTTTGTTTTCCACGTTTCCACATGTCTTCACGAATGCGCTACAACCTTCGATCTTGTGGACTGCGATCAGGCTCTTTAGAACGTTTTCACAATGAAAAACGGCTTATATGCCATAGGCAATTTGGCGGAAAGTGCCTTGAAATCTTTTCAAGCTGCTGTGAATGCGAGCACTGCCATCGAGACGGGAAGGTGAGGCACCAAAAGGCGCTGAGGAGGGATGATCGATGTAATTAAAAAGTTTACGTGAAACACGGTCAGACTTAGTTCTGCAGGCATTAGGTAAGGGGATCAGATTCACTGAATGACGCACCAATCCGAAGGGTTGATACCGCGCACACTGTCATTGTCCGGCGGTCTCTAATTGAAGTGCTGTCTTGCAGCGGCGATTTTTTGAGATCTCTATGGATCACCGCCAACCCACCAATGGCATCTAAGATTCCTGTCAACTCCATCTCGTCACCGTGCTTTATAAAACAACTCATCTGCCTCCACCGCGTTATTCGTAAGATGTAACGCGAACACTCGAGAAATGCACCATTCCACATTCCACGTGTCGTGTGAAGATCCTCGATCGTGCACAAGCGTGGAGCATCACTGGCGAGCGGCGAGCGAGTGAGGCAGCGACGTAGCATAGAAGGCTGACGACAGCTTTGCTCGCAGTCTCCAGCCCCCGAGATGAATCCAGACGGGAAGAAAACAGCCTATGGCGATGACGAAGAATGCCGAAGCGTGTGCTTTCGTTAGGGAGGACACTGCATACCAGAAAAAGTGAGATACAATGATGCGTATGCATACGACCACAGCTGGTCGAAGCTCGCGCCGAACATATAAAAGCGGCAGCCGCGACCTCGCGGTCGCATACATTCGCTGCCGACAACAAACGATATCTGCCGCCGTGCTGCCAATAGGCTCTGCTGGGAATCACGCGGGCACAAGCGGAAGCTCACACACTCACGAACGCACAAAATCCGAAAGAGGTGGCGACATGGCGAAGACGGAGGCTTTTGTCCCACGTGCACGCACAAACACTCGCGGCGAAGCAGACATCCGTCCGAAGAATCCGTTCAGGAGTAGCGGAGAAGACGAAAGTGATGCAGATGGCTTCGGGAGTGCGGTAGCCGGCCGCGCGCATGTCAGCTGGAACAACGGAACTGGCATCCACCGTTCCGCGGATCGAAGCCCTGGGAAAAGCAATAACAAAGCGCAGCAAGGTGACAGGGCGAAGATCCATGCAAGTGGTGTTCCATGCAAGTGGCCGCAGATCTCTGTCCTTCCTGAAGGGATGTGCAAGTGAGCACGTATGCGGGATGCTCGCTCGGCACGGGTCAGCCTTGTCAGCGGCTGACTCTGCGGTGTTGGAGGCTCGACCACCGATGTATCAGTCGCCGTGTGTCGTCACTTCGATCGGGTCTCACCACGGCGCTTGAAAATAGCAAAACAAATAGCCTCCCATGCAGGCAGCAGCAACGTCAACTTGTGACCTCTTGGAAAGAGAGTTGAGGCTCGCCCCTCGATCGGATGGATGCATAACTTGTGCGGGTTGGCAAACGGGAGCGCGTGACAGACGTGGCCGGCCGTCGGCCGCCAGAAGAAACTCTTAGGGGCTGTGAGAAAAAAAACTCCGAAGATGGAGCAAGTGTCGTGGAGGCATGGGTGCCGCCTCGAGGCTTCCCTACCGGCGAGATTTCTCCCCCGCTGGAGCCTTGCTGTCTTGTGCATGCGCGCCTGGATATCGGCTGGTGAGGGGGTCATGCCGAGGGGTTCCCTCGCCGCCGAACCCAAAGGTGTGGGATGGAGAAAAACAAAATAGAGATATAGGAGAGGAGAGAAGGGGCAAGGGCTCGCCGGTCTCGCGTGCCCGGTTTGCGCGCGCACCATTGGTAGCGGCGAGTGTTGATTGCAGCGGCTGGGGCGGTCTGAGAGGCGGCGGCCGGCGTATACCCGTAAAGCTTTTGGGATCAGCTGTCGCCACGTCACGCGCATGATGATTGCGCGAGCCAGGCACGGCACGTGTTTCTTTGTTGATTACTGCCCCGCTTGAGTCTAGTGACCCAGACTCGACATGACAAAAAGCGTCGTGGATCGCGAGCCGCGAAGGACGTGTCATCTTTCTTTACGCGGCCATTATAGTGGTTGTTTCTGCGAAATCCATCTTAAATGGAAGGAATGATGCCATCCGGGCACGGTTATTAGAAGCCTCATTGGCGATCTCCGCATCTAATAAGGTGATAATAAAACGATATTATTTCATTGAGAGTTTACTTTGCCGTTTTAAGGCCTACAACACTAACAGGTAAGTCAGTCTATGTTGCGTCAGAATGCCAGGAAAAAAAAAGAAGCGAATCTGACGAAAACATTTGTCATTGAGCACGTGTTCCATAAGAGTTGGTTGAATATGGCGGTGGAAGCGACAGCAAAATTTGATCTGAAGACATTCATAGGGCGGCTTATACGCAAAAACGTTAGTTTTCTGCTGCATAGTATATAATTCTGCTATCGCCTTCGCGAAGAAATCACACAGACATTATAGCTCGTTTATGAATCATTTGTTGTGCGGCTGGAATTTCCCTTTAGGCGGTTTAAGCCAACGTAGTAACTGTATCCGCCGACATTTCTTTCAAGTGATGGTTTCGAGCCCCATGCAGTCACATATCCGTGTGGTCATAGAAGTGGACACTATCATGCCACTTATCGCGAGTGCTTGGGATGTTTAGTGACGGCGAAGGTTCCAGCGGGAGCTGCATATCGCCGGTGTTTCTCATCTGCCAACGACCCTCTTTTGCAACCTGCCAACTACCACCTGCGAGAAGCATGCTCGTAATTTTGAGAGCTGCGGGGTTTTAAACGATCAACGCCAATGCCGCCTGCCGACAGAAAATGTTTTTTCTACATAGGGATATGAACGCTCAATGGCTAAAAGATGCAGTGAGGTATAAGCGCCTCAAATGAACAGAATGAAACTTTCAAGGGGCCAGGACAGAAAGCAGGGAACATGGTTTTGTTTGATGCTCTCATGCACATTGATTAAAACTAGCCGGCCAACCATCATGAGGTTGACAATAATGTCATTGTGGGAGCTGCAGCCACTGTTCTAATTGCATACGTAACTTCTATAACATCAGCAACATCATTTTATAGAGTCGGCAGTGTACACAACAACTACGGTTATTTGCCCAAACGCATATTTTGCTGCTGGATGTTGTTAAGGGCCATTGACTATTACGCATAACTTGTATTTGATATTGTGAGCAGGGGTCATAGCTTTTAGTTTGCGTTGTACTATAAAGAACACGTCTTAATTCCTTAAAGAAGCTGTCAGTTTGATTCCCGTCTTAACAGTGTTGGCGTTCATACTAATAGCGGTAATCACATTTCGTGGACGTGTGGTCTTAAATGCTTAACAAACTACTTTCTATTTGCTTCCAGCTAGAGGCAATGGTGGACAGACGTAAATGGAGCGCGTTATAACTTTCGAAGCTTAACTTATGCGTTTCAGGACACAAACTGAATGGTCAGACATTAGAAGCCTGCTAGTGATCGCTATGTAGGCACTCGTGTACCCCACTATTTCTCGGTACTGCTCTCAGTACCGTGTAGTGTGATCCCTTCGCAAGCCAAAGCGAATTTTTCAGAGGAAACGAAAAAGCCGCGAGCGAGCGGCTGTTTGGCTCGTGATTCTTTCACTTGGTTGACCACTAAACCGCCGAACAGGCGCATATAAGAGCTGCGCCCTAAAATACAAATGGCGTCGTTTTAAATAGTGAGACGATGGCGTTAACTCACTTTTGACAAAAGCCGGCGAAAAACAATGCAAACAATGAATAGAGAACAGTGGGTTGTTGTCACACACCAGTGTGTTGACTCTGCTAAAGTGGCATCCCAAATGCATACACCCTCGCAGGAAGTAATTATGCATGGTATAATAATCTCTCAGTTCCCTTAGCAGCATAACTCTTGTGCAGGCGAAAATTAAGCACGAATAATACCGGGGAAATTAATGCCCCACAATTGTTTATTCTTTTCCTTCCCAAGTATACGCGTCCCCCATCTTTCCGTGGTAGACGAAGACAAGACCTCTTCTCAAAACGTTGGCTCAACTTGCGAATTGCCCTCGTTCAGTTTCATATTGTGTAGCCGTCTTCTTCCTCTCGTTCTATACCGGGTTTGAGTTGGTGACTCCTTTGTGTTTTATTCCAGTTATTCGTCCCTGTATGACGGTGTCTTCGTATATTTAAAATAAAGAAAGACGCAACTCCAAATATACTAGAACAAGTACACTATTTCCGGTTCCCTGAATGATTCTTGTACAAGAGCATCGTTTGGAATTCATCCGTAGCATTCATGCACTGTTCCAGGATACCCCACAGAAACCAGAGAAGGTCAATGACCTCGATTCGCCGAGGCAGTTACCATTGACTAAAGCTCCAGGGTGAACATTAGTGATGTGTTTCGTCATATGTCTTGCTCATGATTCTGCAGCAAATGGTGCGTAGCATTTCATGGGCACTTTGCCATTCCAAACAAAAAAACACCGCTCAATGAATTTCTTCGTGTACGCGCGCAGCTGTCGGGCTGGAAGCAATCGCGATTAATGTGATAAAGAAAACAGTCGGTGCTAAATCGTAAGGCGTAAGGAACCCAGCACCCAGGCTTTTTGTATAGAGGCTGCCACCTAAGACTATGTGGCTCCCATAATGTAGACTCCCAACACCGCAATTGCGGGGACATACATTTCTGGGCAACCACTGGCGACACCAGGGTGATCTGCGCGTGTATTTCTGTCCTCATTTTTCATTCGCCTTTGCGTACGTCTTTCTTTCCTTTTTGCTTTCCTTGAGTTCTCTCTTTCTCTCCTTTTCTTTTGCACTGCAGTTGCGAGGATGGTCTCCAATTACTCGAGGCGGCCGCGGCGGACTCAAAGCGAGATATATACTTCACAACTTCCTACGTACACGTAATTGCCCTCCAATTGGGGAGAAGACCGACGATCCGCGGTAGGCGGCGCTCTGTCATTGCGCGGTATTCAGGTAGCCATCCAAGGTAGCGAAGCCAAGCCTTCATCGGTCGCCGGCTTATTGGCCGCGTCGTCCATGGACGACCAGACGCCGCAAGTAGAAGGTGCTAGAAGGTTTCCTGGTGTCCGCAAAAACTACGTGCGAGCTGATGTGCGTTTCCGTGAAAGCTGACGCAAGCAACCGTTAGGTGATAGTCAGCTCTCGAGTAAGGTGTCATGATGATGCCGCCGAGAGAGGTACAAAAAAAAAAGTAAAACACCGTCTTACCAGTTCTAGAGGGATGGGTGTCCATCTTTCGTAATTAGGGATCATTCGCCCATTTCGGAGTAGTGGGGCGCCTCGGAATGTGTAAGTGGTCAGGTCAATTCCTTCGTCTTTCCCTGGATGTTAGTTACTAATAGGTAGGAGACGCCTTGCTTCTTTTTTTTTTTTTTTTTTTTTTTTTTTTTACCCGCAGTCCTCTTTCAATCCCTCTGGGCGGACAGCCCGTTTTCTGGAATGCCCGCGATGCCCTGCACGAACGGTTCTTCCGTGAAGGGCAAATGTGCGCTGCCAAGGCATTAAGGCTGCGTGTGCCACCTGGCGATAGGAAGAGAGCCCAACAACTGACTAGAGAACGGGAGTTGAATCGCGAGTTCCGTAGATACACAATCATATATTTGTTTTTTATCTCGGATGTTCGCACCCATCTTTGGTTCCCATTCGATAAATTTAATTAAGGCATCCCAGCGGCTATGAGCGTATTCTAAGTAATTAACTCTTGAGTTATCCTAGTTACAGTGCTGGAGTGGCAGCTTGGAATCATTTTCATACGACAATACTTTAATTTTAGACATATATACGCCGTTTAGCTTTGTAAACCCAACACCTTAGGGAAAGATGCAGCAATGTGTATTTGAATCAGACAGGAGCACTAAATTAGTCGCCCTTAGGCGGTGTTGTTAGTGTGAAAACAGAAGAGCTCAGGGTAATCAATGAACCGACCAGACATATGTGTTTTGAGGAGTGTCGTCCTAGCATTCTGAAGTAGCGGTTTGCAACGCAGACACCTCGTACTTCGTTCGGTTACCTCCGCCTCTTAGACGATGGTATTAGTGTGAAAGCGTAAGAGCTCGGGGTAACCAATCAATAAACCCACCAGAGTTATTTCACTGTAGAGTAGGAGTGCACTGCTATTGAACAAATTTGCCGTCCCCGGCAAAACCTCGCAGTCAATAGCATTTTTCTTCAAGAGGCAGTGACATGCAACTTGACAGCTCAATATAAATTGGCATAGCACGCTCAATCGCGATAGTGAAGTCGTCTTGAAAAAACGGCACGCACTGCTACAAAGGGTGCGAGCACTTTTACATAACAGAACTTGAGCCGAAGAGAGGGTCACACGTATCTCCCCAATAACTGTGTCTGCAGTAGGCTACATCTAACCTTGGCTGCGTTTACGTTTTGCTTTATGTTCAATGCATGTCCCCGGAGAAATCATATGCATTTGAATCATGTGCAAAAAACTAGCCTCCGGCGTTGCGTTGCTGGCGACCGGGCGTATTACGAGTTTTAGACAGGGACGACCGCAGTAAAGACGCTGCATAAATTTTCATATCGCATCTCCCGATCTCATCGTCTTATCTTTGCTCGGGGCGACGAGTAAAACATAAGAAAAATTGACTCTCCACGCGAAGTGCCCGACGTGCCTGGGTGTCTTAGCGCGCCTGAATGAAGATGCGTTGTCTTCGTCTTGCTCATTCCTGCATAGGAATGACTCATCGGTGAACGGCTACTCTGGCTTATTGCGTTGAGAAGTGTGGCGAGCGACTTGCCGGGGCCATTAGGACGTATTTTTGAATTTGCGAAGGAGAAACCGGAACTGCGGCGCCTCTTCACAGACTGGACCGGACCTGGAGATCATTAGCGCTTCTGAAATTCGCCTAGACGTAGGGGCCGATAGACCTCGCAGGAACGCGGCTACTCCTGGAGGAACCTGCACTGTGTAATTATAACACACACATTTATGGCTCTAGGAGGATTTCGTAGCATTTAAAGTAAGCATATTCCATCCGACGCTTTTAATGGGAGAGGTCCTGTGATCAATTTTCTTTAGCTTATTTTATCTTTACTTCCAGGAACGCTGAGAGATCCAGGTTATGTCTGTCGATGACTGCTAGGAATTAAAACTGGCTGATTCTGTGGTCGATCGATAGATGTTCCTACGGCTTTGGCCGGCCGCACTGATTTGTGCGTCTGCGATACATCACCTTGTTCTGTCATGATGTGAGCAGCAGCTTGTGACTTGCGTGTAAGCTGTACTTGAATGAGGCTGCTAACTCGTAAAACAAGACCACGAATATATCATGCATATAATTGTGTGTTCTCTTTACGATATTTAGACTCCTGCCGCGTGTCTTAGCCATCCCTTTTGTTAACTGCGCCGAAGTTTAAGTTCGGCCATTATGAAGTCATAATGCTTGTAGTTGTACAGGGCGGAACCGCTCGAGTCCCTCGCCCGAGGTCCTTAAGCAACGTTCACAGGTTCATGTCCGAGACCTGGTTGGTGGCGGTCGCATCTTGATGATGGTTAAATAAATAAACGTATAACAAAATTTTGAGCCTCGCTAAGGAAAATCGCAAGGGGCAACATTAAAATGAAGCCTTCCGTAGTAGCTTGCTTCCTAGCTTATATAGGGTAGGTTTATTCAGCACTTGAAATAAATTTTTAAGCTTAACCAGCAATATTCTAAAAAACAAGATGTTATAAATATGCAGCTTCATATTTGCACTTTTTTCTGTCCTTCTTTTTTGAAATTTGTTGTAACCATCCTTGACGGGCGGAGTCCTCAGTCCTGAACCCCGATGGTATACGCTATACAGCACTCCTGATTAACTGCTGGTCGCTTGCGTCCATGTGGGTCAGGGCAGCCTCCCGGGAGGACAATGAAGGGTAGAACGTAGGCGATAGTTTACAGGTGGATTCTGGAATTTCCAGATAAAGTAATAGTGTCTTAGGTTTGGATTGTTTCTTTTCGGGCAGTATTTGCGGTATCGCGTGTAGAAGAAAAGGTCCTTGTGAGAAAAGTCGGGGTATATGTGAGGGTATAGAGCTGGCGCCAGGCGATGGCGTTGTCCTATTGTGTTTTCTGTGGTGTGGCAGAAATGTTCTTGGTTGTGTTTTGCAGTGCTAAATTATATCCGTGAAAATGAGTGGTTCGCAGCTTCAAGGCCCCTCAGGATGATCTTGTGCCTGTTCATTGCTTTATTTGTGAGCAATATGGACTATAGGGTTGATGCTCTAGTCTCTTCTTCTGCTTGTGCCCGGCGATGTCCGGGCAAGCCTATGTCCGTGGTCATTTAAAGAAGCGATGCTGTCTTGGTGACAAACAATGCAAGTGATGGGTAGGTTGCTGGCGTGATAGGGCTGGATAAGGGGCTTTAACTCTGCGGATAAGTTGCCTGATGCCTATTCTCTGCATGCTGCCTGCCAATTGGCTGTGGAGGTTTCTATAGCTTCGGAATCGTTCTAATTTTTTTTTCTTCTGTTTCCGTAGAGACGTTGTGTACGTGCTGTATTGCGAGTGAAATTACAGCCTTTTCCGCCGTCTTGCTCGAATTCATTCCCATCAGTGAGCGCGTTTCTTGAATTGTGCCTGTTTTGTACTTTTATAGAGAGGGAGAGACTCTCTCTCTCTTCTCTCTCTTTTTCTCATCACTATGATTATGGTTTGGTTTGTTTTATGGGGTTTAACGTCCCAAAGCAACTAAGGCTATGAGAGGCGCCGTAGTGAGGGTTCTGGAAATTATTTGCAATGATTATCTATCACTAACTATAAATATCGGTCGCTATATACCAGGGCCGTAATGATATCTCGCGAATTCACGCAGAATCTCGCGGACACATCTCGCACACAATTTCTGCACATGCTTTTTGAGGACGCCTTTGTTGAGCTGTTAAAAGATATCGCATTAAAACAAGGTCAGAGATGACCACGTTTGGAGCTGATATTTTGCCCGCGTTATACACAATATGAGTTAATCGGTACACTACCAGGCAAACTCTAATGATCTTGAGGCCTCACGTCGAATAAATCTTTCCTAGAATCGAATCGCCGGCTCTCGTGCGCAAGACAAGAAATTATATATATTGCGCCTGTGCATTGAAACAAAAATATAGATCAAACCGGCCGAATTAATGCGCGCCCTGTTAGGGAGTGGTGGCGTGCGCGAGTTGTCTGCTGTGCGATATGATATATTGGCCAATAATGCCGGGTAATCGGGCTGCCGCACCTCGCCTTGCAGCAAGGTGTTCGTGGGGCGCCGTTCGAGAAATTTTGCAAGGCGTTAACCGGTACTGTAATGCGCGAAAGTGCAAAGTGGAATGCTGCTCGAGAGACAAATGGTGCTCTGCCAACATCTGAGTCAGAGCAGATAAAAAAAAAACATACAGAAAAAAAAAACACTGTTATTTGTCATGAAGATACAAGTACGCTGTGCAGTCCGTTCGAAAACAAAATAAAGAAAAACCTGAAACAAACAGGATTTTTTTTTTTTTTTGCCAATTGGTTCTACGCAGCTGTTCATTGCGACTTTAACTGGAGGACTCAGTTACGCTGGCTATATTTTCATCCCCTGTAGTGACCGTGTTTGTCTTTGCAAGAACCTGTTATTATATGCAAAGCGAGAAAATGGAGAGATGATCTCAGCAGGTTCTAATGTTATCATGAAACTTACTAACGTTGCCCGAAGAAAGAATTTTCCCATGACAACGTAATATGCGCGTAAACGCGGTAGCTGACCAAACAGTGCTTGTTAATATATATGTAAAACCCAGCACTGCCTTCTTATAATCCCACTGAGTGCTCAGAAAGCAAGCAAACAGTTCTATAACGACCGGCAAGTTGAACGAGCTGTCGACAGCTCCTTATTATAAGCTTCCTCTATGATCGTATCCTATGTCACCCGGACGACGGCTCCGAAACCCGTAATTTCAGCTTTCCATTCAACCGTTTCAACGCATCACAGCGCGGAAAGAGGGACTATTTTGTCTCACGTATCGTTTGGGTTTGCACTTTCTATATATGTGTTTGTTTGTATTTTACGAGGAAAGGAGGGGGGAGGACGCTGGAGCCTCTACCGGCTATTCGGTGGCAGGGCTGGTGGCGCATATTGGATATAAGCGCTGCGGCGTGATGACCCTCGCTCGAAATGCTGGTTTTGTGAGCTTGAAAATTGACGCCGGGCGATCACTGCACTGTGTGTTTTTGTACAGAGTGACGGCCTAGGAGCGCTTCACATTTGTGGAATTCGCAAATGCTTTGCTGACAGCTCCGCGCAAAATTATATTGCAGAATTATACTGGTCGCATATCTGTGTTGTAGATATACGAGAACGAGCTTTGAGGCCTAGTTTATAGCAGGACCCCGGCTTCGGTTATTTGCAGTTGATAATATAGTATGGTTTAGCTCTTCAGACATAAAATGCAGGCTAAAGAAAAAATAAAGTGAAGCAAATCGCCTGTTACTTGAGAAAGGGAAAACACTTGGAGATATGCCTGTCCGATGTACAAGTGAGTACGAGATAGTTTGCTTTTCTTGCAACCGGTTTATGCGTATAGAAACTATCGCGCAAATATTGAAGGATGAAGGCACTGAAAGTTTTCAGTTGCACCGTCAGAAATTTTGTGGGCGAGAACATCAATCTTATTTCGACTGTAGCAGTGTGCCTCCTGCTGCTCATGATATCATGCGTTGTGAATTTCAGAAGGAAAAAAGCTAGTTGTTTAATAGCACACAAAACTTCCGCGGGTTCAGTTTAACATTCATGTCCTTCTCGATAGAAATTTGACGGTATAACATGGGCCTGAGCGGTAAAGTCTGGAACCGTCTTTATTGCGTTCGGCGTCGTAAATATTTCCCTACAGTTGGTAAAGAACGATCGCAGTAAAACCTGCACAGCGGGGCCGATTGGAACTGGCTCTCTTTTTTATCTTTTTTTTTTTCTTATTTAGGCCGTTAACCCTCCATACAGTAAAATGGACGTCGCGAAAATAAGGATCAAGAAATCTGTCATGTAAACTTTTTTTTAGGCCATTCTTCATGAGTTTTCGTAGGTGTTAGCCATAGATTTTCTTTGCGCTCTTTGTCGCTTCTTGTCTACCAGGCGAAAAAAAAATAAGACTGAATGGAATCAAACAGAACAATGTGCATTGGTGAGCCAAACACTCGCGGAGCTTTTTTAGGCGGTATTTCATGAATTGTTCGGATTTTACTTGGTAAACAAAAAAGCCTACCCTAAGAGTCGGTTATCGCAAATTACGTGTATCTGATCTTCTATATCCATGCATGCAACTTCTTACATCCGAGCATAAGCACCAGTGTACAAAAATGCCGTTACAAATACGTGCCTGTGAATCTGCCTCGCAATAAAAAAAATAAATCCACTGCCTGCTACTGCACTAACGATTGAGAATTTTCGCTTGGTTTCATGCCTCCATAACAGATCGCGTGTCTTTGTATCCAATAAAGCATCGATTATTATTGCCGGTTAAGCCTTGTAAAAGGCAACGAGCAGCACATGAAGTACTTAGAGTGCCGCTTTTATCCAGCTCGTGCTTTGGAAACTTTGCTGTCATACCTGCGTAGTCCAGGATTAGCATGTCCGATTCGGGATCCAAGTAAGTTGCCCAGAGAGTTCCATCTCCATCACGCATTCTGGTCTCAAACAAGCTTTCCGAGTTGTCAGTTCCTGCCATCTCGACCATGTCTTGGGGTCTTGGGATTTCAGATATTCTGCCTACCTGTCGATGTCCAGTTGTGTTACATTTATACTACTGCCTCCCAGAGCCATGGCCATAATTTTCCTCCTACAACGTCGGCGCTGACGCCTGATTTTGTGAAGGACTAGGTCCATAACAATACCTCTTAAACAACGCGCCTGTGCTTTCCGATGTTAGCGGAGGGTAAAGAACATTATGTGACCTAAATTTACACTGAGTACCGTGCTACGGCATCTCTTATAGCCCACATATCTAAAACGCGCCTTTAAACGTCATCATTCTCAGCTTCAGGCTGGATGCCTTTGGTCTTAGACTTGAGCAGCTAACTACAGTATGTAGGCCACTAACTGTGCTGACGTTTCAAGCACTACCCCGTCACGGTAGCACTGTGGTTATGGCGCTCAACCAATATGCCCAAGGATGCGGGATCGAATCCCAGTCGCGGCAGCTGCTTTTCGATGGAGGCGAAAAGCAAGGTGCTCGCGTGCTGTGCGACGTCAGTGCCCGTTAAAGAACACCGGGTGGTCGAAATTTCCATTGCCCACTTCACTATGGTGTCTCTCATAGTCTGAGTCGCTTTGGGATGTTAAAACCTCAAAATTCAAACCTTTTTAACCACAGCAGAGCGTTACTGAGGCATCTGAAGCCCAGTGGTGTGATAAAATTTTGTTTTTAAAGCATGGAACCTCGAGCGTATAATCAACTGTACCAACGTTCGGTACACAGTACGTATTCGATCTGGTTATTTAACTTATGTGACCATTTGCGTGCGCCGAACAGAGACGACTAGAATTAATAAGGAACAAAGGTTGGATACAACACGGTGAAACGTACACTGTCAAATGAAGGTTCATTTACCTGGAACAAAATAAGCTTAGGAGGACAAAGAAAAAATTATATATACAATGATATAGATAGCAGGATAATGCTGATTGTAAAGTGAAGACTGGGAACCGGACAAGGTGAGATCATCTGTAGGAGGACCCGCCACGTCACACTACAGACCTTTAGATAGCCTAGATACAACTCGATAGTGTTAAAGGCCCCTTTCTGCAGAGAATCCATCGTTCTCGGCATTGTGAGTGAAATATATCACTAGCATGGCACTGGCAGGTGGCAGTTACCGTGTGACATGGGTGCTTACTAACTGGTCGGTGGATTATGGGACGTCACGAGCCGAGGAGATATGACAGGAACTGCCAACTCGTTCTTCTTATTTCTGGGTAGGAAGGTTAGAAGAGGACAGAATCTTCTAGGAATCTACTCCTAGGATAACCCGACCGTACAGTTTGGTTGAAGCAGGGAATTTGTACTTATATATGACGGGTAGTCACTGCATTCCAATAGTGATGTGCTAGATAATCAAGGCCGAAATTCGGGAGTCAATGATTCAACGAGTGTCAGAGTGCGTTCAAGGCTTTCCAGTATTCAGGTAAATAAAGAATTGAATTGAATTGAATTCTTGTGTACCCCAACAAAGATCCGCAAGGGGGCCCACCGACCGGAGAGATTAAGGCTACCTGTCATACCCGTAGAGGTGGACTTTAAGTGCCTCCGAAAATTTTAACAAGATAGCGTTAAAGGCCCTGTTGCACAAAAAAACCTTGTGATAGCTGGCGATTACATGACCTCGCACTAGCTGGTACTTAAGTCCATGTCGGACCACATGACATGGACTTAATGTCAGGGGTAGCGAACACGGGCATCTCATTTCTGATGGGTGGTTGAGATGGGATTCAAGCCTTCAAGTGCCCTTGGGCGATGAGTAAGGTATGAAATTCTTAGCTATATGCAGGCACGTCCGCACAACTTGTATAAAGAGGGCTTTATAGATATCTTCGGGTGCGTACGACTGTATGCTCTCTAATATCTATGAGAAGATAGAGGCATAATCAAGGGATTAGAGATTAAACCAACAACAAAGTGGATATACACGAACGAGTATTCGCAAAAGGGACCACGCAGACGTCACTTATTAACGATCCGCCCCTCGCCCCCCCCCCCCTCCCCTCCTTTTCCTATTTTGGCATTTGACGTTAATTCGCGTGCCAAAACCTTTCTTGATACTGCGTACCAGAGTGCTTGGCCAGCTTCTTCTTCAGGTGCTTCCCTATAAGTCCGCGAAAATTATCTGCAGCACTTCCTTGCTTAGAATACGCGCTGTACACCAGAACAAGGAGCTCCCCAGGTCAGTAGAAGCGTTCTACTTTGGTTCTAAAATTAAGTAGGAGTGAGTACATCTCAGACACGAGGTGAACGGTAAGTAAAGGAAAAACTCGGATTAATTCTGCCCTTCCAATAACATTTCGCTCAAAGTAATCCCTAATATTGTCGAAGCGTGGGCGCGCCGATTAATCTAGTTAGCAGCTTTTTCGGCCTATTCGTGAGCCAGCTATGGCAGAGTAAAGATTAAATCAATGCTCCATAAAAGACTTCATTACACATTCATGTGCTATGTAGTGCTTTTGGAGGAGACTTAATAAAAACTACGTTTGAATTCGCTTCTATAAGTAGAAAAATAGATACACGGGATGAAAATGACAATATAAAACTATTATGCTTAAATGACTTAATTTTCATCTTAAGAGAAACAGAAAAGATGCCATAAAGGAACGTCATGATATAAATTTCGTATATGGGGTCAACCAAGAAACGTTTTGAGACAATTACAAAAGAAATTACAAAAGATTATACCGAATTATACGTGTGAAGCATGGTTTAATTCGGTTTAGCTATTGGTCGGTATTTGTTTTTGTTTTTTCTCTAAGTTTCCATTTGGTTACACTCTAGGATATACGCACATTGAGCAACGTGTTCACAGCGTCTTCCCTCCTGTTCCAACTCAGCCCGCCGGACACGATGCGCGTCTTCGACCGAGACAGTAGAAAGACCTGGCTCACTCGCCATCCTGGCGTGGTCTGACGTGCCGTAGCAGTTGCGCGGTCTGCCTATGCAGGCAACCGTGGCGCACAGCAAGATGTTATTTTATTTTTATTTTTAGCTTTCAATTTTATTCTTTTATCTCACTGATTATTATGGATTATTATTCTCTTAGCATTTAGTATTAATTACCATCATCACTACATATCATTCTTATATACTCTACTAACGATATCATTATTGGTTTAGAGGAAAGGAAAGGCGCAGTATCTATGGCACATATCCTGACGCCCCGGTTAGACCTCTTGAAATAGTGCATTTGTAGTTAAAAAATTGATTAAATGAGCAGTTCGTTTTCGTAGCGGGAGCTACACTGGCCGCAGTCTCGTCATTTCGTCGTGCATGTCCGAAGAAGAAGAGGAGGAGGAAGAGGAAGAAGAGGAAGAAGAAGAGGAAGAAGAAGAGAAAGACAGATAACTCGGTAGTTGGTAGAGGCGAACGACAACAGCGAGTTGCTAGGACAGAAGGTTCGTTCGAGCGTTGTGTCGGCGGTGTGCTCCGGAGCTCGACGTATGGAGACGATGTCATACCACAAGAAGTCTACTACACTCGAATGAGAATGGTCAACGATGAGAGGTAAGGGGTGCTCATACGTGAAGTGATTCTCCTATGGCATAAATAAAGCTGACACGATAGAATAAACTACAATGCGCAAAAGCCATGTCTTTACTTTCAAGCCGCACCTAAGCGTAGCCTTACAAATTGTTCTCGCGTAACTCCAGGTTTAACCACAAGCTAAACCACAGCTAATTTTTATTCTTTCCCTGGAAGTCATAGTACTATTCATCTTTTGAAGTGCATATTTTTGTTTAATTTTGACCCTAACATTTTATGGTATTAATACACGTGTTTCCGCTGTCAACTCGGATAATTTGCAATGTTGGACTAAGTCTAAAGAAAAAAAAAAAGGTATGAGCGCATTTTTGACAAAGAAAGCATTTCCAAGCCACACGCACAAAAAAACAAATCAACCAAGTAAAAGAAGGTTTGATGAAATAAAGAGTGTTACGCGTTGTGCTCGTTCGGGATGTCCGTTCACTGCCGCGGTAAGGAGGTAGGCGAGAACTGAAAAGCCGAGGAAGATTCAGGTTGTTGCTGGCTACAGGTGAGGTTAGCTTTGCGGTTTCTGCCGGCGATCTCTCCACCGTAAGGACACTTAAATAGTAATTTATATGTATATATCGGGCACATACACATAATCGCTCGTAATAAATAATAAGCACGGCAACTGTCGTCATCTGGAGCCTAATTTCGAATCCGGAAGAAAAACTAAACTAAACGATATTTCACAGTTCCAGAGAGCTAACGCCTTCGCATTGAAAGATATTCAATAGGGTTCAAAATTCGAAATTCAATGCTAGCTGGCGCATTACTCTAGTATTACAATAACTTCTACTGATCACACTCTTGGCCGAGTCATCATGACAATTCATATTACGAACTGGCTTATGCCTAGTTATGCGGCAATGACAACATCCGTACTCTCCGCTGAAACGGAAAACGTACAGTGTAGTGAGGACAGCCCCAGGTATCCTAGATTTAGTAGTCACGTTAGCGTTTTAAGGAAGCGTTGCCCGGCTTGCTTGAACAGAGTCGGCTCACAGCACTGTCGATCTCCTCACAACAAAATTTAATCTACACCAACTACGAGCGGAGAGCTACGTATAGAATTTGTTGGTACCAACGATATTAATGGTTGCCCCCCGCAAGACATTGTGCACTTTCGGAAGTGAAGAGAGTTGACGTACAGATAGTTTGCACATTTTGAGGTCATAGGATCCCAGTTCCTATAAGACTGGAATCGATTTGAATACTGTTTTCTTTCGTGCAATTGAATGTCATTAACCAGAGTTCTGACTTGCTACCTGGTGTTTAAATATACTACAGATTTTTTTTCTACGCGGACTCCAAGCGTTTATCTAAATTTTCCTTCTAAAGGACACCTACATAATTGCGTTTGGAACTTGATTCATTTTTGTTGGTCAAACTGTTTTGGGATGATTCAATATCCTTAAGAGTTGTATGTACATTATGTATCCTTGCTAAGTAATGACCTTAATCACTTGCCGATTATCAGTCCACATTATTCGTGCATAAGCGTTATACTAAATCGTTCTACTTATTAGTGCTCAGTACTACAGATAAGTAGCAGAGCTACCTATATAGAGGGCTATTTAGTAGTGCAACTGGTGGTCTTAATTTCTTTAATTGTTGCTGTAATGTAATGTGTGGCTGCTGTGTACGGTAAGAGATAGTCGCATAATGACACTGGAGCAATCGCACAGAGTGAACACTGCCCAGTTGGTTAATTACCCAAGGGGGGAGGTTAGATTCTATTTGATCATCTTTTTTTCTCGTCACTGGAAGTACTTAATGCTGTTCAGCTGATGCTGCGATCCTGGGTATGATGTCACAACCACCCCGGAACTCCCTGCCAGAGCGCCTGCTGAATCGGTCATTTCACGTGGCCTTATAACGTCACACAACCTGTCGGCCAATCAGTGCTCGGTCATGTCACCTGCTAGAGCACCTGCCAACATGACTACGAGGTTGCGTGAATGGTCGAGGTATTGAATTATTTGGCGCTAAAATCAATTGGCGCGCTTGCTTTTTGGCTACCTTTGCTTGAATCCTTTCTCCTCTTACTGTCTGCCGAACGGCAACCTGAGTCGTCGTAGTTGACCCTGCTTCTGTAAAGGATAAAGTCTAACACGAAGATATTGGAAATGGGTTGTACTGGATATAGTGGAGCACCTTAAAAGAGTTCTCATCAATGAAAACACGAGTCGATATCATCTTCCAATTCGCACATCAACCTATGAACCTAAGCCATGCAATATGAAATTTCATTTTGATATTTTGATTCAAAGGTTAGCCTTCTAGCAGGGCTCTCTTAGAATTAAACACCACTGCATTCGCAATAAATTCAGTGTGGTGCGACTGGTCTCTCTTAAAGTAAAATCGTCCGTCCACCATGAAGAGGTTCACATCTTTTTCTCACCGGGGACGAAGAAACCGAAGGAGGGGCGTTGAACTTTTACAAGTGCGTTTTACTGCATGCGTTTTCTTATCGTTCTGCGTTTTGGCTTATCGCGTGAAAGCCTCATCGACGTGACTTTCGATTTCTACCTCCGGTCGAGCATTGTTCCCTGTCATTCACCCCTGTTACGTCATCACTCTTGGCTCTCTTCACGAAACTATGTTCCTAGATGACGACAATTCAGAGCGGCTCTCGGGATGCAGTGAATATAAAGAAAGATAGTTTCAAGCATGCAAAAACGCATAAAATAAGACCCACCTACATTGCGGAAAAGGAACTCAAAAATCGATATACGTTCTCGAGCGTTGTAGAAGCGGGGTGCTGGAGTCAAAACTATCGAGAGGGACGACTGCCATTTGGAAAGCCTATGCGCCATGGAATCCATTGAGAACTCCCATTTTCATTTTGTTTATCTTTTCTATCGTATACGGTCAGCGCGAACGCGTTCTGCTATCTCTGTCAACTGAGCCAGTAGAGACAAAATCACGCCACAAAACTTCCTAGATGCAAAGAAAGAATGGAAATAATCAATGAAGGGAAGCCAACAAACGGACGAAGAAGGAGAGAGTGACTCCGATTCAGAAGGACATTGAGCGTGCAAAAGATTGTAGCTTCTCGCTGCTGCATCAATGTATGTGTGGGTGGTAGACATCGAACCGTGGGCAAAGATGCCCGCCTATCGTCTCGCGGACGATGACCATGAAACATCCATGCGCCACTGAAAAGCAGCAGCGGTGGTTTCTCTCTTTCTTCTCAAGCCCCGAAAGCTTCCCCCGACCTCCCTCTACCCTGGAGATCGAAGGCAGGGACTGGCTGGGTTCAACGGCTCGTGACACTGCTGACCGCCTAAATCTTGTTCGCGGGGAAGACGTAGAAAACAGCAAAACACGAAGAGAGTGGTACAGCGCGAAATGCCCTAAATCGACTGCAAACGGCTACCAAGTGAGAGCAAAGCAGGCGAGGAGAGTGTAGATGCCTAGTAAGCGGAAGCTGTTTCCGCTGTCCAGCGTTTCCTGTTCGACATCACCCGCAGAAGGAGCTAAACATATCCCCCACAACTGGTCGTGCACGATAAAGGCAGTACTAAAGGCCGAGAAAAGGAAGGGTTAGCGACGTGTGCGTATGTTTCTTACGAGAGGAAATGCCTAAATGCCAGCGCACGCGAATCGACAACTGCTCGATGTATATTATGTCGCCACTGCTGCCCTGTGCGCTGCTCCATTAATCTGGTCTCTTCCCCCCGAGCGCACATGCCCGCCTTGTTCGTGTCAATCCGCGGTAGTTTCTTGCATGAGACGAAACGAAACAAGGGGGTGGAAATTCGAAACTCCGGCGAAACTGCGCTACAGGAAGGCGTCCTGAGGCACTGAAGACATGTCTCGAGATTCAGACTGCGTGTGGTTAGAGACGCGGCTACTGAGGATATAAAGCATGTTAATGCTACTGCCATTCGGCCCTCTCATGCTCTTTCGTTATCTTGTTCTTGTACTATAATATGCCTTTCACTTGAGTATGCTAAGCTTTAGGTTGAGGATCCGGGGTAGAACGAGAGAAAAAAAAGATGCCTAAGTAGTATGAAAGAACACTGAACAAGGGTTGAGGGGGAGCCTGAGTTCGCAAACCTAACCAACGTTTCGACAAGGGCACTTATCTTCACCTGGACAGCGCGGTTATCACTGGCGGGGTACAAAGGCGGTTTTGCTTCCGAAGAACAAAAAGTCAGGAAGTGGGGGTGAAAGCAGGAGTACCGAGTGTGAAATGTTGTTTTCTTTGGTATGCATTTCAATCAGTCTAGAACCGCTGATCCCTTGACCTGAAAAAGACTTGCTTTGGTTTCCCCTTGCATCCTTTTCATCATACAATGTCAGTTTTGGCAGGCACAGTTTCTTCTTACTTCATATTACTGTGTTTGTTTGTTTTTTTTCTCTCAATTATCGTTCTCTCTTCCTTCTGGAAAGCTCTTAACTATTCTCCTGCAACTGTATTGCTTATCAGGTCCCATTGAATTGCAATTCCCTTTTCAAGAGATACGTGCCAGCATCGAACCTGTTTAAGGTGCTGACATTATCTACCTCCAATTGTAGTTTTCTTGATTTTCTTTTTTTTTTCTGCTGCTGCCGCTGCCTTTTATTTTATTGTTCATGGCGAGGGACCACCGGTTTCAGGTTGTTCATAGAAAATCCTAACCAAAGAAACATCATTTCATTCCTTGGTCTGCTTCTTTCGCCCCCTCTGTACCTCTCCCGTCCCCGGCTTTTCTTCGTCGGAAGCAAAAAAGCATTTAAACCCCTCTATTGGTGACCCCACTGCATAGGCGAAAACAATTCCCATTGCTGAAAGGTTGGCTCATCTTGCGAACTGAGGCTTTGCCTCAAACCTTGTTCAGCGTCTTTTCATATAGTTTTAGAGTGTGAATTTAAAAGAGCGGTGTGGCCCCTTCGTTCAGAGAGAAAAAAAAAAAATGAGCGCTGTATTTTGCAGCCAGTAATATTTTTCCCATGCAAGGGTAGAACAAAAGAAAGCGCAAGGTGGGATGTCAGTCTGCAATCTGTTTGTTTGACTTGTTTTCGTCCTGGCTTGAAGATTGCGGATGCCCCTTCCCCCCCCCCCCCCCCCCAAACTATTTTTGGTTGCCTTTTTCGACGTAAAGAAAGACATCGGTGGCGGGATATCTGTATTTTTGGTGTGAAGGGAGGCCAGCAAAAGCTATAAAAGAACATTCACATTTAAGGAATTTAATAATGCCGTAGATTGATATGAGTATGCTTGCCCAAACCCTTCAACGCATGTCAGATAAGTTCATACATTGAAAAAGTACGTAGAGCGCTTTGTTGTGGTGGCAGACAGCAAAACGAACAAAAAAAGGGGGGCATCTATGTGCCTAGAACACTTGCCACTTCGAAGCACTGTTGGTGTCAGCCGACTGTCAGTAATGTTCTGCCTCACTTAAAAACGAAACAAAAGGCAGAGAAGTTCACGGTGTTTTCCACCATTAGAGTAAAAACATTGTTTAACCTGTGCGCAATGGCTTTCCGTCAGCACAAAGTAAGGATAGAAAGCGGAGCTGAGAAAGCTCACGAACTGGTTCGAAAAGGGTGTGGACGTGACCCTCGGTTTACATTTGCGTTTTTATTGATCAGTCCGTGACGGTGAACTTACGCATTCCAGGTTACGGATTACGGGCACGTTCGCCTTCAGACGCGTCATCTCAGGGCAGGCTTTCGAAGCAAAATAATTGCTAGGAAACTCTCGCAGCGAGAAGAGAATAAACAAATAAAAACAAACAAACAAGCACTCATCTCCCGTGCGGTAGCTGCCACTTGACATGACAGACAGGCGCGAACAAGCTAAAAAAACGCCTGTCATCAGCGGGCTAACGTCTACTAACATAACTCTGTCTCGCATGCGAACCACAGCAAGTAAGACATAACTGACACACGATCCGCCTGCTGCATGTCAGCAACGCTTCTCGTTTCCGACCAGCTGAAACAAACAACGCCAAGAACAATACAGCGAGGTAGGACGTTTTGATAGCTGCAACCAGCGCTTCCCACGAGCAGCCATGTAGACGGCTCGCAGGGGCGTAATTAAATTTGACTCCCCTTCATCGCACTCGCGCGACGCGGGCAAAGTGGGTAAATGCTAAAGAGTTAAAAAACAAATAGGAGGAGCTGCATTCTTCTCCCCCACTTCTAAGCGGCGTCGTTATGAACGAGACGAAGACCACGTCCCCCTCCTAGCGTTGAGAGGTCGTATAGAGCGTCTAGTGAGAATTTTCTTTTCGCCTATCACATTTCAACGTGCGTACGTCATGCACCAGCCTCTTCCTCTAACATTTTTGAGACGCAGGATGCTTGAGACGCCTACAGATGCTGAGGGCCGGGTCGTGCCTTGCGATCGGCACATATTGACGGGAACAAATTGAACGGTGCGTTCAGGAGCGAGAATCATGCAGACTCTCTTTCCGTGCGAGATGGGGAACAGTGATCGTATATTTCGTTTACGCATTCGATACTTAAGCGCCATCATGAACTCGCCCGCGGTCGATTCCAATACAATAAAAAAACATTTGCGGGGCAAGTCGTAACACTGAGGCTGCATACGACGATAATGCTCGAGCGCCTCAGAACGAACAAATCTCATGCGGTTGTGATGTGAAGTTTTATTTTGTATTTTGCTACGATTTACGACACAACTGTGCAGTACGTAGCATCTTTAGGCGAACCGCGCGTTCGGTTATACGTATAGCCTATTCAAGAAAGAAATTGTGCGACACTGTGCATTCTTCGAAAGATGAGAAAGCCACCTGGAGATGACACGACTAAAGTTCAAGCGTGAGCATTGTGTGGGCACTCTTCGTAATCTTATCGATTGCAAGTAGGTGCAGTCACCCACATTCGCTTCTTATTACGGTATAAACTGGCTGTTTTCCAGTATTTTTGATTTTTTTATTGTTAATTTATCACGTAAGATCGCATACACCTGGAAAATGGGGATCCATTAGTTATTCTGATTGAGAGTCCATAACGGCCGCCATTGAGTGCTGCATTCGCTCCATTATCGAGAAATCGTCTTGAGGCAGATTAATGAGAATGACTAGATCATTTATTTCGTGCAACCACACTGGTAAACTTTGGCGCTTCCCTCCACAACTGCTGCAGTAAATGCTAGAATGATCGTAAAGTTATCCTTAATGAAGCGACGATAATACTACTTTATGCGTCGCTCTGGGTATAAATCGCAGCTTGTGGGAGGGGCTCAGCTAAACTGAGTTTAGCTGCGTTTCAGCCGACCATACCTCAAAGGACGTCCGACGCATTCAATACATTGCGCATTAAAGCCAGGCCTACTGAATCTTGTTTTGCTTTAGTTCTCTAATCAAGATATCTTCAATATAATTACAATATCCACACGCGGTGGGAACTATCTGGGTAAGTCGCCTTTCCGGAGCCTACTCTGACAGGGCCCCCTCAGTCAGGCTTGGAAGCCTTGGCGAATGGCCGCTTTACACGTGACCGGTGACGAATTGTAGCACATTTTGAGCCGCCGTGAGACGCATGCAGCTGAAACGTCACCTTCTGGCTGAAAACAAACGCGTGGAAATAGCCAATGGAAGCCTCAAGAGAGACCACTCACCAAGCTTCATGGGGGACAGTGGCGTCGATCCACGTGCCGTCGCCGTGGCATCCCTGAACTTCTTCTGTGCCACGACTATCATAAAGCCGTGCGAAGCGAGCAGGCCGTCGGCGATCAGATGCACGAGAAATCCGCATGCGCACACCGTCCATCCCCAGCCACCTTCGGGGTAGTAATGCTGCCGTATTGTGCCGGCCTTGAGGACAGCAGCGTCCTGTTGCTGATCCTTGGACGTGCGACGACACTGGTGGTGATGGCGCGCACGGCAGTGGTGCGCAAACTCGGGACATTCCTGGGGCAGGTGGTTCAGGCAGGCCGGGGCACTAAGCGGCCGCGGTACCGGGACGTTGCGCCGCCTGTCCTCGAGCAGGGCACCGCACAGTTCCAGAGGCACCATGACACTAGAATAAGAGTCCTGACAAGATAGGCCTGATTGCCTCAACACTCTCAGGCTCAGAAACTGAAGCCGCCAAGCACAGAAATCATATTACTCGCTGGCTTATTATTTTGTCCGCAGCCTATTATAGAAAAAAACGAAATACTTCAGTGGTGTGCGTATTTTTGCACTTCCGCTTGGTTTTGATGAACGATTAAGCTAAATGACTTCAAGCAAAGCACTATGGTGGTGCCATCATAGCGAGCCCTTTTCTTTTTTTTTAGTGGTGTTATTTTCGTCTCATTTTGGCTAAGCTTTATATTACAACCTCCGAGCGACTTATTGTGAATCTATTTTCTTGGTTTGATAGCGAAATGTCGATAAACAATTCGCATCCGTAGCTAAAGCTGTGCATGTCTGATTTAATCAGTTAATGATGCGTCCTCAATGCGACAAAATGGTTCGCTACAGTTTCTGCGATATATATGGTACTCTTTTCTTTATGGCATGGATGCGAACATAAATAATTTCAACATATATATGTAAATGACCAACCCTTTTCTCCTTACATCTGCTACCTAAACTCCAGCTTTTTAGAACGTATACGTATATATCATTTTCTCTAGGGACTACAATAAAACAAAAACTCTGACCATGCTTTTTTTCTCACTTCACCAGTAGTGCAGGTATTGATAGCTTGATGTGGACCTTCACAGAGACAGGTTAAAACACTCTTCAAATATTTATACCGCACATCACTCCAAAGACCTACAGATTGGTTCAGTAGTTGGAGCGGTGACAAAAAACAAAACGAACGCACGAACGTTTCTGAAAGGCTCTAGTACTTGCGTACTTTGTTTCTATCGCTCGAATGAAAGAAGATATATGTGTGTCTTGTGACTACATCCTTTTATCGAGGTTGCGCTGTAGGTAAGGCGCCACCAGAAGACGAAAACACAAAGAAACTGACCCTTTTTCTTTAACGCTTACGGGTCACACGTAATCTCATTGCCCCTCTTCGCGAGCACCACCAGGCACCTTTTATACTTGTCTCAGGTCGCTGGCAGGCTTTCTCGCTCGTCTTGTGCTTCCACGCACGAAGCCTCACACCAACACCTTCGCTCACGCACGTCGCCACCGTAGTGGGATGCGCACCGTACACGGGCCCAGAAAGAGGCCGGCCATTTCTCTAACGCCGACGTTGGGCCAATAGCGGCGCGGCTCGAGCACGCAATCCGATCGGGCCTAGCACTCTCGAGGGCCGGAATATCTATAGATCACGCCAGGATGAAGGGGGAGGTGGAGGAGTGTACAGCTCTGAAGTTGCTATCGTCGCCGCTTGCTTCACTGCAGTCGTCTGTAGTCATGCGAAGAAGCAGCTACAAAGGACGACAGCAGCCAGCAGCGGACGCGGGCTGATAGCAGCAGTTTGCTTTCAATCCGGCTTCTACGAGTGGATTCTTGCTGGTACTCCGGACGCTGAGGGCCCACTCGTCCGTCGAGCGAGCGGCAGGGCGGCCAAGCTCTGCCACGGGGCTGTCCCAGCGTCAATCCTGGAAGGAATAAAAGAGGCCCTTATTTTTGAATAATGACACCGCTCTCCATCACCGCTGGCCGTTGGAATATCCCCCTGCGCTTCCTTATCGCTGTCTGGCGGCGTATTCGGGGGTATTTCGCTGCTTTTCCAGCGTCCGCTCGGTGCTCGCGCCTCCCAGCTGACCTCGCGTCGGCTCGCTGCCTGCGTTCGAGGGAGAGTCGTCGCGCTACGCATATGATGGAGCAGCTCGCATCCTGTCGCCCTTGTTTTTCATTTGATTTATGTCAATACCCGCTACTGTGTGCCTGTTTGCGTTCCTTCCCTTATTGATATTCCAGGCGTTGTCAGCACGGAAAGAAAACAGCTGATGCATTCAACCTTAGATGGCTTGCTTTTGCCTACCATCATCAACGTAGTTATGCTTCTGGCACACGCGCACACAAAAAAGAACAACGTGTGAAAGACTGACTCTAAGCACGGAAACGTGTAATTCGTTTCTTGCTCGCTTCGTAAACCGATCGTTTTACGGAGAGATCATTATGTTAGCTCCTAATTGAAAAGGTCGTAAGGATTTCGAATTTATACGTGAAGTGAGGCTAGTGAAAACATTACTACATGCACAGCAAGGCAAACCAATATTGTTCAAAATATTGACTAAGACATTAAAGACTTGTTACAGTGCATTGCGCGGGAACTGGATAGCTACACTTGGTGATGGGTATTTCTGTTCTTTCAAGAGGAATTTGTTAGTGGGACAGTGGACTTGAAGGATGTTTTTCTCCATTAAATGCAGCAATAACTTTGGCAATCCAACCATTGTGACCGTTATTAGTTAGCCTATTCATATCGTAGAATGCTCGCAGCATATTTCTGTAATGTCTTAAACGCTTTCCCATCTTGGTGCAACGGGAAATATCTGCGAGCAACGTACCGTAAATAGATTAGGCATGGTGCTTTTAAAAAAGTCGCACATATGCTATCTGCTGTCACCAGCTGTTGACAAAGCTTCTATTTCTTAAGCTTAAGCGCACACAACACCCGAAGCAGCTTGAATTAGAGACGAAAATGTCGCCTTTATTCGCAACGTTAGCTTTACTCAAAACATCCTTTTCTCGAACGCCATCTCCAAGAACGGAAACTGGGACGCGGTTGTGCTTTTCTTTTTCTTGTTTTAGACAAACGGAATTATGCTCCAGCTCTGAGCGCTGAACTTTAAATGCGGGGGTTCATTCAGAGCGTCCCATTCGCGCCGCACTGTGTACGATAGTGGGACGTTTTGTGGTCGGGTCACTTTTCTCGGGCAATGCGACAGCGGAAACGTTACGACAGGCGTCTATGTTAAGCACGCAGCCCTTGCATAGGATTCTACCCCGAAGAGTGTTTATATTATTCTTCTTTTGAATTATTTCTGCTCTGCGTGGACAAGAAGAACGAGCGTGGAGCACACGATGTCGGGGGTCGTATCGATCAAGAGGGCGCCTCCGCTGATATCAATCCTGTAAAGCAAATTATGCAAATTTAAATTTTTCTGTCCGCAAGTGGCAAGCTTTGCATGCTGTGCAAGCGAGCGTTTTTTTGAGATGAGTGATTTCTTGATAGAGCTCTTGCTGACACCAAGGTTGATAGCGTTTCTCTCCGTTCTCTAAGAAACATATACGAACGCTTCCTGGTCAAGAACCGCAATGGCCAGCAGTTCCTCACATTTGCAGCACGGGATTGAAACTGAGGGCTTCTTGTAGATATTTTTATATTCGGAGCTCGAGTAATTCAAAATGCCTCGGCTGGCAAAATTTCTGTTAGTATAATTATTATCCATTGGAGCTTGACTGCGGGTATTAGCCTTTCTTTTCTGCCCTGTTAAGAATGCGAGGGATGATCAGTATAGTGCACAGTGTTTTTGCTAGCACCCCAAAAGAGTCCGCACCTGCTAGCTTTTTACACAGGACAATGCACACGAATGCCAGGCAAACGTATCCGACGTCAGCAGAGAGTCATGCGGGAAGATTACGAAAAGAATTTTGTTGTTGTCGTTTGGGTTGGTTCCATTTAGCGTGTCTAATGTCTCAAAACGATGTCGGCTCTGGGAGACACCATAACGAAGGGCTCCTGATAATTTCGTCACCCGGTATTCTTTAATCAGCGCTGACATCAAACGCCACACACTGCGCCTAGCGTTCGGCCTCCATCTAAACGCGACCGCCGTGACTGGGATCTAAGCCGCATCGTCATAATCAGCAGTCGAGTCTCCTAACAATGAAACCACCTCATCGGAGGAGATAAGCTCTGAGCGATAACGTAATTAAAGCTATCGGTTGAATACAATTGTGCATGATTAGCTGGAAAATAACAGTGCTGAAAAACGGGTGAACCCACACCATCTTAACTATTTCGGCGCCATTGATGGCAGGCCGGACGACTTATTGTAGCGCTTCTTACACAGAATCTATAAAAGACTGCAAATTATTTAGCATGCAATACTCAGCGCGCATGATTTGGCTAATTATTTTTCTTTATTTCTGAGAGTATAGATTTGTCAACGCTTGTAGCTGCATACATCGCAATCTTTCACAACCACCACAGCTGAGACGCAGATCAAGTATCCGGCCACAGCAAGAAGCGTGGATTTCGTCTATCACAATGGCTGAAATGGGCTTTTGGTGAATACAACTTTTGCACCGAAAATCATGCACAAAATAAGGCTCTGGTTTTATTGATGACTGATAGTTAATACTTTCTTGGTCTGCAATATATCTTCCTTATTATTCAAATGAGAGGCGGGTATAGGCACTCAGACAGTGACTCTGGTGTTCAATTAAACCCGTTCATTTTATTTTGCAAAATTAGAACTCTTATATTGTTTCGTTTTGAACGAAATAATCGGTATAGTAAATGCACCCAGAAAATAAGAAATATACTGCCTCAATGCTGCAAATTGCGACCGCCGCTATTCAAAAGCGCAGCTTTTGCAGTATAGCCGCTGTTTGGCAATTTTCGGTTAGCACCATTGGCGTAGGTTAGCCTCAAGTCTGATATAGTTTATAGACACTGAGCATTGTATTATCGTTTTCATTCCCTTCACTAAAATATTCGTCCTGCCTGCTTTTTCAAGAAAGTTATTTTTGTCATGTATTTGAGCCTTACTTTCGTCATGCATTTGAATAAGAAACGAACCGCGGGTCCCAAGTTTTCGCAACCAAACCAGAAACATTCAAATCATGAGGCATTATTCTTGTGCACCTGGTAGTCACAAATAGTAACAAATACAAGTTGTTTTCCCCAGTATGCACTGAATGTATTTCAATATATGAACTTGGGAATTAAATCATTTCTAAATCAACCGCACCGCTAACCCGAATGCAATTTCTGCTCACCTTGGAAAACAGATGCTGATGCATGCCTAGATTTGAAGGACTGACCGTAGACACCGATTGACGCGCCAATCTCCAGTGTGTTTCTCCGTGCGTAGCGGTCCACCGTAATCCACTGTCTACGGCCAACAAAGGACTGTGTCCCGACCAGAGCCACACAATATTAAAGACTGCGATCGTCGACGCGGAACGTTTCACGCGGGAACTCCTCGCAGAAAAACTTGCGCGCCGGCCGGCACAAGACGTCAACGAGACGCAAGCGCGCGCGCAGCCGCCACCGCGTTTCCCTTCCCACTTCCCCTTTTTTTATTCTCCACCACTTCCTCCCTTCCTTTTCGCTCGGCGAAGCACGCGCTCTTTCTTAACCTTCTTTCGCCTCCTTTCTCAACGCTTACTCGCTTACTTTCGTTTCGCGTCCCTGCGTATCCCGATTTCCTTATGTCCTCACTGCCTCTCGGCTTTCGCGCTCTTCCCTTTTTATCGCTTTTTCCCCCGCTGGTTTTCCCGCTCCTGCGTTTTCTTTCCCACCCCTATGCCGCCTTTTCTATTTTGTTTTTAGCCACATCGACTTCCCTTATCGTTTTTCCTTTTCATCGTTGACGACTTCGTCTTCTACTTCCTTCACTATTGAGCTATTCCTTAATGCCTTTTTTTTTCTTTCCAGTCGAGGGCGCCTGCGCCGTGTTCTCCTAGAGCTGCTTACTCAACAAGGCTTGCGCTCGCTTCTGATGTAGGAGTTGCGCGTCGTCGGCTGGCGACAAACGTGACAACACTTTTCCGCCTCTAGGACTTCTCTCCCTTGACGTTTTCGAGATCTGAGGTCGTGATTTGCGCAGACAGCTCGCTATGTTCGAGACACTGTCCTGCTTTCATTTGAAGACAATGTGTGAAGCAAAGCGAAATGTGAACTGACTGATTTCGGTGTCAAGTTTCGTTTGCGCTCCTTATATAAAAAATAAGGCCTGATAATATGGCAGCAATACCATACGTAGCTCTTCGGAATTAGTTTGCTTTAATTCTTTTACAGGTTGTTGATTGCTGAATGGATTCAACGCCACAGCTATTGTAGGGATGTGGTTGTCAGCATGACTGACAAGCATGTTTCAATAGAAAAGTAAAGATTGGCTACAGTATTCCGTATTAAGTTGTCAACACTCGCTCCTCTTGGGGACGAATTTAACAGATTAGAAAAACTAAACGAAACAGGTAAGTTCATCGCTTCGTGACCTTATTTTTTTTTATTAGGTGATTCGGGCGCGGAAGTGAAGACCTTAGGCAACCAGCGATAATTCTGGAATTTATCAGACCAATTCATTTCATTTATTGTACCCTCAGGGCTTTCGCATTACAAAGGGGTGGGAGTAGTAAAACAAAACAAAACCAAGTACAAGAGGAAACGTGACACAAAACGATTCTATTGAAAATAGCTCAAAACGAAATTCAACAAAAAGGAATATAGTATACATGAGTCAACGAAAAGCCACCAACCAAAAAGTATCTAAGTATATAAAAAAGTATCTAAACAACGAGGTACATGAACAAAAGACTTTCAAGAGCGGAAAAAAGAAACCCGACTGTCCTCGCTGATCCTGGAGGTTGCGTTATTTTTCTGCTCTTCAACAGGGGTAAAAATAAAGAACAGTGCTAAATATAACGGCAGTGCTACTTCCACATGGAGAATCTTGTTTCAAATTTCCGGTCTTTGGCATTTATAACAATTTGGGAGCTTTGAAGGCTCTTAAAATTTATTTTGCTCTACTTTCTGTCCCGTCTGTAATGAACATATCATTATTGTATCACTGATGTGCATTCTTTGTGATGCGATTTCAATACAGCAGGATTAGATTCGCTTTAGAAGCATTCATTTTGGCGTGCGTCGGCAACAGTCTCCGCAGCATATTCAAGACATGAGACTGCTTGAAATCTGAATCTGCAACTCCAATGTTGAACGTATCAATCAAGCTTAGTGATGACAACGTGCAATGGAAGAAACATCTGTGTGCATTCATTTCTGCATTTGTGACTCGAACTTACGTGCACGTGTTTACGAAGAGAATTCCAGAAAAAAACCTTGAAGACTTCCACCTGAAAGGGCTGAGTATTAGGGTCTTCCGCATATCATTTTGTGTGTGTGTGTGTGTGTGTGTGTGTGTGTGTGTGTGTGTG
>JAJIZL010017330.1:56274-84769 GCA_023969395.1 Amblyomma maculatum | reverse complement strand
GTGTGTGTGTGTGTGTGTGTGTGTGTGTGTGTGTGTGCGTGCGTGCGTGCGTGGTTGCATTTTTCACCCACCAAGTAAGCGTTTCCGTGGACCCACTTAAAACGCATTTTTTTTAACATCCCGTTTCAGCTAATGCCAGGCGCACATGATTTTTTGTATAATGGTCTTATTTTTATAAGAGACACAAGAATAAAAAAAAAATGACAACGCTGGTTCCAGCTTTTGAAAGGACTCAACGAATTAAAATTTTCAGACGCCAATGCCAGCTGGCGCTCACTCTGTTTAAACTCTTTCATTTTTATTTATTGTTCACAAAGACGACGGCCTTTTTCATTAAGTATTTTTCATCTGGATGAACCTTATAAACAGCGCTTAGGTAAGCCAGCAGCTTTGACGAAAATCGTGTTATTACCTTTTTTTTTTTCGCCAACGTGCCTGATGGTTTTTATTTTCATGCCACTTGGAGGCCGTTCTGAATTTTGAAAGACAAATATGAATCAGGAGGTTTGATATTTACCTCAGACATTGAGCCAGTATCTCTACCTGACTCTTCTCATCTCTTCTACCGTCGCGTTCGCTCGGGTTGTTTCAGCTAACATGTAAACGAATGTTCTCAAAACATCAGTGTAGAGGGAGTTAACTGTAAAAAGAACTTTATAATACCTGCAATAAAATATTAATGTTTTGTTTCTTTGTGGTTCTCTTCGAAACAGAGGCCTATTATTTTGTACTTGTTTTTTATAACTGGGACGGTTTACTTACCCATTTATTGTTCAAAAACGAAAAGTTCCTGCCAATTTCCAAAGAATGTAAAGTTTTATTACTGCAATGTTAGCATTTGGGCAGCAAGTTTAGAGAATATAAATTGGTAACGAAATCGCAACAGACAGCAGTCAAACACAAAACAGAAAAAACGCCTCTAAACAATCCTTTTACACGGCTAGCAAAAGGCCGGAATAAAATTTTGCACACCAATATTCCTTGAATTGAATCATTGGCGTGAAGCTGCTGACTCCAGGAAGCTATACAAAAAGCTTTGAACTAAGCGGCTTTTTTTTTTTTTTTCCGTTGCCTGCACGGAGGGTGAAACCTCCGTTGAAGTTTTTTTAGCTTGTTATATGAAAGCGACACAGGCAGATACATTTTTCTTGTCCTTTTAAGCCTTGCTACAGCAACTAACATTAAGTTTAGTTTACCACACTTCCCAAAATTTTCTTGCCGTATCGCACCCGCCCAATGTGTTTTTCGCACACACCCATTATGGCACTTTACGTTCAAGCAGCGGAGCCGAAATTTGGCTACGGACACTTTCGTTTAGGAACTCCTCTGAATGACCGCCGACCAGATATACATGAAATCAACATCAATTACTACCTTTGTTTTATTGATTGAAATTTAAATGAGGGAAGGCTTAGTTCTCGCTCTACCTCATCAGCTATTGCAAGTGTCCTGTAAATTCATGGCCGAGAATTTAAAGGACTAATATTGTGAAAGAGATACTGCTGGTAAGCACAAGATATTCCCTTCAAATAAAATAATTCATTCACCTTGCAGAGTTTCAGTACCTACCAGTGACGCATTGCACAGCTTCAGTAACTACCAAAGGCGTAGCGCAAATTTACAAACCAATTTGAGCGTAAAGATCAGTTTTACTCAATAATGCGATTACTGCGCATCCCTGCACCCACGTTGTCTATTCACTTTGCAGCAGACTGCATTTTGGTGATCAGTATAGACTTCAAAACATATTAGTGTGAAAAAAAAATGATTTCCACCCTGCTCCTGCCCTTGATAGACTTAGAAGAGGCTACCATTGAATTTTCGTATGCAATAAATCATTTTTATGTTAATTTTTTTGCATTTCTCTAATAATTTTATATAAAAAAATCTTTAGGTGTCACTTTTCAGTTCTTACTGAAAAGCAAGCTGCGGTACCCCGCTCTTATACCCTCGTCGACGGGCGTGAAAAGCGTGATGCACACTGAAGAACCAATTTGCATCTCCCTTCCTACTCAGTATTCCATAGGTGCTCGAAAGTGCAGCCGTCTTCTTTGCATAGCAATCGCAGCGTATTTGAACAGTAAGAGAAGCGAAATCTCTTCTCCAAGAAAAACAGTTTCGCGAATTATTCAAAGCCAGCGCGGCGTGAGTAATGGCTGAGCTCAGTGAAAACAAGCCTGGCAGTGACGGGGCTGCCGTCTGAATCAAGCGAGTCTCTCAAGCATTGAGCTCTGCATCTTAGATTTCCGACCGTTCTTCCTTTTCTTAAGTACTTTATTACTCTCCAAACAGAGCAGTCTCATCGACTGTCGTCGGTCTTGCGTGTGCGTTTGAGTTAGGCAATTGGCACAGCTTTCTATGTGATATTTTTTTATGAGTTCGTCTCAGCTCGAAAAATATTTCTTTAATTTAATTTTCTTATACTTGTCTGCTGAAAAAGATAGTGAGAGACTTCAGCACAATAAAGCTTGGAAGAACTAGGTAAGTACTGGGAGTCATCGCTTTTCAGTAAGAAGTAAGCCTTATATGGCGTACAAATATCCAATGTTCAATCAGATATCACATTGCATTGTTGCTGCACCTTATGCACCTTTAGGAATATATCCAAGTTCTCGCTTAAAAATCTCAAATACATCTAAAACACATCTATTGGAAAACTTCAAGATTCTCTGACGGCGTCGTTCAGCGTTTTCTTCCTGAATGCTTCATTTGGTATCGGTATAAGACCTGCTGTATACCTGCGTAGAGATAACAACAGCAAGGACATGGTAATATAGAAAGATCAAAATATTATTTCGCAATTTGGATAAGTCTGGTAGAAATAGAGTAATAGGGGTTAGAATAGGCAAGAAATAAAAGTCAGTATGGCGGCATCCGGGAAAGAAATATTCCGGTCACTGTAAAAAAGGCACCAAATAAGCCTTACAAACAATGCCGACAAAAAAAAAAAAAAAAAGCCGAACGAGAGGGTGAAGCAACTTATGCTGAAAACCGGCTCAGAAGTTTAACAATAAGCAATGTCATAGTAGTCCTGCACTGTTATCCCTTCCTGACCTCAAGTGCTCGAGAATAGTGAAATAATTATAACATATTCTAGTGATGTCAAAGATATCAAAGCTTAAAGGTCGTTAAGCTTATGACCTTTCACGTGCTTACTTCGAAAATACGCGTTAAAATGACAGCAGCGTTAGATTCGAAATCAAGGACGAAGCAGGATCGATTTCAGAAAAGCTGTTCGATAATCACCTGCATTATTGGCAGCAGTGATTATATCAAGTAAATCGCTCATTAATACGAATAACTTTATATATCTCCATACAAGAAATTAAAAACAAGTGATTAGCTGAGTTTTGAGCAGTTCTACAGGAGCATAGCAACTAGGGCCAGACCATTCAATTTCAACATATTACTTTGTAAGCCTTAGTGACCCCCTTTTATGGATGGTTTCTACACTCGTGCTAGGTAAACACAGGAATCATTAGGAAGGACCATTTGACGTAACTAACACTCAGTCGACACGAGTGAGCTAACCATTTTTTGAGTAGTTAATAGCCGCCTGATATTCAATAACATTGAAGTGTGTGCTATTATTTATGCTTTCCAGTTATATCTACCTTAAGGAAATTAAGAATAGAGGAGCCCGAACAATGAAGCGACCTTTTTTTTTTTTTTTTCCACTCGTCATAAAACGTTTTTCTAAGAAAGAAGTTAGAAAAAGTTTTTCTAAGAACTAGCCCGGAGCTTCGGACCTTAAATTGGGAGACACGATATGTCCACTCAAGTTTGCCTCCACACGTGTCTTTCTATCATTGTAGCGATATCATGTAATAAGTTTTCCCATATGCATTTCTTTAACAAAACAATTAACAGAAACTTCTCCAGTGAAGTGCAAATGTCCGTATTAACCGGACAACAGAATTACATGCTTCAAAGAAATTCCGCTTGCTAACATCACTAGGATGTCTTGTACAATTTGCTTAGCTGTGCCATCACAGTGACAGTATTCTTGCCAAGTGTAAAATGTTAAGCCTCCCCCCCCCCCCCCCTTTTTTTTTCTCCCCCATGACGTTACAATCTCCATGACACGCGGTTTTTCAGGAAGCGATAAATTTTCCCGACTTACGTTAGAGTCAGCGAAGGCGTTTATAAATGTTTCTCAGCACGCTCAGTAGGCATAATGGCTGGAAATGTTCTAAAGTTTTCTGAGGCACCTTCAGAATGTACCATTGCCCCAAAATAAAACGGAGCGCACGAACGAACAAATGTTTCTTTCGCGGCGCGGCCTGCAAGTGAATGCTCATGGGTATAACTTGGGTGTGTGTGGAACACCCGGATGTTCAGCTTGACACTCTTTGTGTTCGCCTCATCAGCCGCGCGGACGAAAGAGAGCACTTTTTCCACAGGCCCATGGTCTAATTTATATTGGGTGGCTCTAGTGCTTCAAATAATTGGTTGTATTTGTACATACCGAGAGACATATCCTTTCTCGAGCTTTCAGCGTTCTGACAACTTTTGTTGGCACCTGTGTGCACAGTGCTTGCCTATTCCTTGCATAGTATCTTCATTTTCGGAAATGGGAAGGGAGAGAGGGGGGGGGGGGGAGCGGACGGTACCTATTTGAAGCACAAGAGAAATGAGATTTGTTTTCCGTTTTACTGGCATGCATCAGAAGCACCATGGTGCGTGGCGATTCCTATAAGAGACCGCGCCGCGCTTCAAAAGGCCGTCGCCAACCCTTTCTTTTTACTCTCTATGAATGCAGGTTTTCCGTCTAAGGCTCCTAACGTAAATGGACAATTCCGCCAGCGACGTCACATAATCTCGTGTTCGAGGTAAATAAGTACGCAGCTCTTTCCTCTCGTCGTTAGATCTCCATAGTAAGCGATTCTTTGACCTCATTTTAGATGCGACTCGGCGTTTTCTGAAACAATGCTTCCAGAGGGGGCTCATTTTTCGTCGTTACGCTGATAGAGTTCTTCTCACTCATGCCTACTAGCGCATCATTTAGTTTCTGCAGTGGTAATCACTAACTGCGCCTCTCTTTCGTGATGCGATTATCAAGTGGCGCCATGCCAGTTTTTCTTGATTAAATTTTGGTCTCGTCCCAGCATTTCGAATAGGAGTCGACATTGTGACGACTAGCTTATTTTTTCAATCATGGCCTTCCCTTTTACGGTGTGCAGCAAGTGACGTAGACCAAATGGGAGGTCAGCAGCGCCGCTTTGTATATAAGTCAAAATTGTCTCCGGAGTTCCAGGGCTAATTACTTTAAAGAAAGTGCAGAAGCTACAAGACAGTGGAAAGGTAACAACACGGGCGATCCTGTTTTTTCTGCGATTTTGTTTTTTACGATGTCCCACCAGCTCTCCTTCAACCGCGCTCTATTATGCTATTTACTGAGTTGAGGCAGATTACTTTGGTAACTGTCACAATATGAAGTCACAGATTTCGGGAAGTTAGACAAATTTCATTTTCACCCTTCTTGCTCTACAGCAAAAAATAAACTAGAGTCCCGAAGAAGCTAAAAATCAACAACAGGTGGCTTCGTGTCAGTAATTTAACGAGGGGAGTGCAGTGTCTCTTAACTGGACGCCATTATAACACAAATATATTTACATAATACCTAAGCCTCGTGCATACTACACTCGCTTTTCTTTATATATTTTACAGATTCTTACACATCAAACTGTTGGAAAACAAGGGCAACGGCATGCGCGAAATGTTTTGAGAGTTTGCGGGGGACTTCATGGAGATGCTGACTATTGTCGCTTCAGGATTTCACCCTGTGCAGGCAACCTCTGCGGCTGATTGTCATGCACCGGTCTGCAATTCTATTCTCCTTCCTTCTCAAGTTACAGAGCTTCTTTCATGAGAGCTGTATTGTTTCATGCGCGGATAAAGTCGGTCGTGGTTGTGTGGAAACAAAGATTGATAAGAATGGGCTTAAGTACACAAGGGCATACGCTCGGTTGATATTTTAGAAAATACAAACTATTTATTTTGTAAAGCTTTGTTACGCGTCTTAAGGTGCAAAGCTGGTTTTCGGAGAATCGATTGTGGTAAAAGTGCTGTGCAGATAACGGGACGAAATAACTCAAGTGGGTAATCAAGAATACGACCTCACACTGCTTAATTTTTGCTGTTACGTTTATTCATATAGCGATAAATATAGGTATTGCGAAGAAATATACGAAAGAAAAATGAATTTGGAGAGCAACTCTGAGGGAAGCTCTTCTAACACGGTACATAAGGCCTTCGGGGGGAGATTCAAAAAGGAGTTTCTCCAGGGGATATTAGTTGCCTGTATAACACACGTTTCTAAACGCTTTAATCATTTTTACTTCAAGCCTCCTCCCCTTAGCACATTCACAGCCTGTGCCGGGTTTTCAGGCAAGAACCACTGGGTATGAAATGAGGTGTTTCGATGCGCGCCTTCACTTATCACGAGACGAACTATATTCCTAGAGATCACCTGGGCTATAGGGTGGATATTAAAAATTAATGTTCATTTCAAGTAAAAATGATTTTTCGCGAAGACTGAGGCAACACTGGCTGGCTATATATCGAGGATAATATACAGAATATTTCTCACAGAACGCACAAAACTCCCTGAAATGAGTTTTAACTATGCCTACTGCAGTACAAATTCATTGTGATATATTTTTGAAGACGACAGGTGACGCAGTGGTTACGGAGCTCGACTACTGTTCCCAAGGACGCGGGATGGAATCCCGGCCTCGCGGCCGCTTTTCGGTGGAGGCGAAAAGCAAGGCGCCCGTGTGCTGTGCGTTGCCAGTGCACGTTAAAGAGCCCCAGGTGGTCGAAATTCCCGGAGTCCTCCACTACGGCGTCTCTCATAGCCTGAGTCGCTTCGGGACGTTAAACCCCGCAAACCCAACCAAACCAAACCGAAAAGTGACCTCAAATATTGAGTTTCATGCCAAATTATGGAGCGTATCTTTTCGAGATGAAGCCAGTCCGGCCCACATTATTAAACTGCACGCCTTTCCTTCTCTGGATCTGAAGGAAGGATCCATGCAGGGTTTAACTACGATGTCGTCTCTTCATAAAATCTAAGCCTATTTTTGAGTTTGCTCAGAAAGAGGCCAGGCAGCCGTGCTGCCGCCCATTAAACTTAGCCTTTACTTCGGTTGTAGTCTTTGCAACATTCTACACTGCAACTTCTTTCCATGGATCAAAATTTTTTTTAACATGGTTGGAAGCGCTAAGTTCAAATTTGCAATAAGATCATGCGTGCAGTATTTTAAAGGAGCTTCTGGCTTCATTAAGACGTGTGCCTTAACTGTTTCGCAAACTTTTATTGAAGCTCCGTACGGCTTTACAGCTTAAAACTGTGTGTTTCATAGCGCTGGAACTAAGGCGAATGTTCCTGAAAAGTGACTTGCATTGTTCGTCGCCAAAGCACGTACGAGATAAGGTCATCCACTCCCCTTCGCAAGGCCGACTCCACAAGTATGCAGCGCCATCTACGTCATCAGGGGGATGCAGGGTCTCAAAAATGGGGATTTAGTGGATTGAAGCATCATAATAATTTCCTGAAATAAATGTATGTGATGACTTTCATCGCACCGCTGAGAGCAGCCGCAGCAGTTATAGCGCCATCAGAGGCGGCTTGCCACATTGAAGGAATCGCATTGAAGGGCTGCCATGGATGCTGCTCGGGCGGCGTATCATGCTCGGAACGCTTTACACAAGCTGGAGGCTAGAGCCACAAACTTTAGGCGGGTGCCATGTCTGAAAAGTGGTCTCGGGAGGCCGGATGCATATTCCGCTGCATGTCACGGTGCTCAAGCCTGCGTCAACAAACTTATTGTCAGACTGTGAAGCACATATTATGTAAGTCAAACTCCGCTGTATACTTGCGACCTTGAGGCAATTCTGTTCGCCTTCAGACTTTATAAGGAGAGTATGTACTGCCCATAGAAAGACTAAAATAATCACCTCTGTTCAAGTAAACAGATGACCGCTAGGCATCCACCTCACTAGGAGGTTCAAGAATGGTGGCGTCATATCGAAACGGCAGGTACGCTCGCAACGACCCACTGAAGATGGCTGATTACTTCATCATTCCTGTGATCATGCCATCGAAGCCTGTGCATAGCGCTCAGCAAAATATTAGATTGCTGTGCACATTCCGTGAACTGTTGTCCTGGGCTGTTCTGAAGCTTTATTGTTAATTTTCGAGTTGGTATTCTAGCATAAATTCTACCCCATATGGATAAGCAAATTAAGCAACAAAAGTGGGGCTGCTCTATATATAGAGTGATATTTTCTTGTTGGGATATAAATACTGGAGGGCGTAAAAAAATTCTAAAAGGTTTTTTTCTTTTCTTTTTTCTGCTGCTGCAACGCAACGGTTAAAAATTATTTAGCCTGGTTGCATCACCCTGTCAATTCAGCACACGTGGCAACGTGGCATGTAGCCTGTCTTTATGGGTTCCAAGACAGTGGGTGAAGCGAGGCATATATATAATAGTGTCAGTGCACTAATCGGGCCTATTAACCCACGAAAGGGCAAAAGAGAGTCCTTGTAACATCAGAACCTCTATTTCCAATGCGTCACAAGTACAGGGAGTCTGATGATCCACTAAGGTAACGCGAGCATGACAGCAACTACAGAAATAGCCTTGTGACTAAATGAGTGGTTGCTTTTATGCGCTGTCAGAGACACCCACTCTTTTAGGTCGCTTTTTCTTTCATCGGCTTTCATTGGGATTTTGTCAATACCATTCGCCAAATGCGAACATTAGCTCGTTTCAATGAATTGTTATAAATTTTACACGCTGCGGTAATAGATAGTTCCCGTGTGATGACGGTACAATGTTCAGTAGCGAACGAGTGTCAAAAATTTGGCTCATTCAATGCACATCGGTTTTGGTGGCTACTGAGATGAGTTTAAGTGGGCCTGTATTAACGCAGTATTGTTAAAGGCATCGTTATCAACAAAGTCTCCTTCAGCGTTACAGGTTTTGGTGTTGCAAGCGACAAATCAGGCATGCAGCAGGCAAGTCTTAGTTGGCAGTTAGTTATCTGCCAGCAGTTATTAGTTAGCTGCCAACCTTGCCTTCGCCTTTCAGAGGGCAACGTGAAATCGGTATCCACCTCTCCAATATCACGAGCAAGAAACTCTTGGTTAAAGCAGGGCTTGTTATGTATGTTGGGTGGTCTCTGGTACAATTTGCTAACCTCAACTATATGCTAATTAAGGTATGTGGGATAATGTAGGCATAAATTAAAATATTGAAATTAAGCGAGTAGCAAGATGCAGGTACGCGAACGAGGATCTGCAAGGGAGTCGGCACATTGAACCATTAACACTTCGACGTCATACCCTTAGAGAAGGACATTAGGTGTTCACTTAATATTTTCATTTTTATCATATTTTGCAATAACCGTTGTTAGAAGGCCAGTACCTATCAAGCAAAAGAGCACGATGACAAAGGATGCTGCGACTTGTTATTGCATTCAAAGCTATTAGCAGATAAGTTGTTTTAGCTTGTATTCGAACGTTATAGGCCGTATTAAGATCACTCGGTAAGTATAGCGCAAAGGAAGTATTACACTGCCACAAATTTCCGCATGCTGTCTTTTACATCAGCCGAGAGTTTTACATCAACAGCTGAATGCGATTGCACCGCTCGCCTTCGTCATGATGAAGTCGAGATCAAACCTTTACCGCTGTTTATCGGGAGATATGCTTGCTGAATATCAAAAAAGGATTTTGTAAAGAACTTTGTTTATACTCCTCCACTTCAGGAGCCTTTGGGTATTCGTAACGCACTTATGCAGCATAGACGCACCTTTCGCTTATTTATATTTTTTTGCTAAGAGCGACTACGCTCTGCCATTATGGAGACAATGGCGTAGCGTCCTGCACAAAGGCAATTAGGTGTAATTAGTGATAAATTCTTTGAGTGCATCCACACCTTCCTGCTTGGCGCAGAACGGTGTCGGCAAAACACAGACAGCAGCTCTCTCTACCTATCGTGGGTAGGGCAAGATGCCCCCATGAGGAGGTCCAGCGAGCAACAGCTGTTCCAGTGCCCACAGCCGGAAAGAAAGAAAACAATCGGCTGCGCGATGGTGTAATCTCTTCTTCCACATTGCCCCCTGCCTCTTCTCTTTCTTTTTACCTCCTACACTAATGTGAACGAGGTGGCGGCGGAATTGATTATCGTCCTCACATAGAAAGGAGAGGGGGGGCTCTAAATGTGCCCGAACAAAGCTCTCGCCGAAGGTGCGGTCGATCTTAAAGATAAGAAGGGTGTGCTGTGAGCAACGGTGTAATGCCGCCACCAGTAAGGGCATGGAACATACCGTAGGAACTGCCAGCGTTCGCGAACAGTCGCCTGACTTGGGCTGTACAGTTGCAACCCTGCATTACAGGTTGCCCAATTACCATGGCGTAGGACAGTTCTTAAGAGCGTGCTCATCGAAGCGGTCAATAATTTTTACGCGTGATCCAGTTCATTGCTCCGACTGAAGCACGTACACAGGGTCCGGAATGCGGATGTATGGATTTCTAAATGACAGTAGCAGTGATTCCCACAAGGCAGATAATGGTTTGCAAAGAATACGAAGTTTTGTTAAGTTTGTGCGCGAAATAGCAAGCAGGGTTAAAACTAATACTACCGAGATAAACGATCCTTCATTGAGTAGAAGTGGTCGCAATGATGTTTACAGTAATATGCACCTGTGAAGATCAGTTGCGAAAGGTGAACGCAGGAATATAATGCGAATGTGGAACAATGCTAACGGTTGAAGACACGCACTTAATAAGTCTCTTCAAATCTCCAAATTTCAACAAAAGAGCCAGAAGTAAAACAAGGGCAATTACACTCGAAAGTAAAGAATATGTGAAAAAAATATATATAACTGTTTGGCTTTCGTACTGTCTTTTTCGAAAATATTACACTGTGTCAAAGCAGTGCTATGGAATATTCGTTGGTTTGTAGGGTTGAACGTGCCAAATATTCGCCCAGTAGCTATTATTTATTGCATGCCAGTTTAACCCCCCCCCCCTATTTATTCAAGTGCAAATGATGAATTACGCATTATTTTCTAATCGATGTGCAGGAGTCTTCTATCGCTTCGCCACCACTCATCACAGATCATTCTTCACTCGATATTGTACCTATAAGCATGCGACGGCAAAGGCTATAACTTGTATCCGAAGTACCTAGAGCGCTTCCTCAAAAGCGACGCTAGAGGTTGTAATTGCATTTGTATTCCTTCGCGTTGTGAAAGCCAGTTAATATCTAGAAAACAATTTGACGAAAGAATGTTTAGTTAAACTACCATTTATCACTTATAATGGCAGAAGCATAGAATACCTAAAGACCCTGTTCGATCCAGTCAGAGCGAAAATGCACGGCCAACTGGGAACCGCACTCCCCTTTACAAGTTCGCTAAAACGGACAGAGCTCGGAAAAATCGACTAATTGACGCAGCTATACGCCTCAAAACCTGACAGAATAGCAGATACCAGCTCCAGGCAGTTCCGAGCAGACTGGGAAGACAAATCGAAGGGGTCAAATATTTGCTTCGCCTGGATTAGTTGTAGTAAGCCTGCGTATCATTTGCCGCAGATCACGGCACGCGATTTCCATGTTCTGGAAGAAAATTGTCAAACTTTCAAGGCTACACTGATAGACAGTGAAGGTTAGCCGATGAGCCCAATTGATAAGAACCTCTCGCTCCCCATAAACACGCGAAGCCACTGACAGAGGCATCAGGGGCGCCAAAACCAGGAGGCGCAATGATTATTCCACTCGGCGCCTAAAAAATCCTTCCCTCAGCAGACTGGATCGTCACAAGGTGCGACCAAATTCTGAACGATTAGAGATGCGAGTTTGGCTCATAACGTTTCTTCTCTAAATACTCTCTACAAGACCCAGTTTATTGCAGCCCGTCGCATGTGACTTTGGCAGAATATGTGATCTAATGCGGGTAAGCACTGGTGATTCTAACCTATTGGTAAATCGGCTATCGACAACATCAATAGTTTTTTTTAATTATCGGTATTGTAAAAGTACTATCGCTATAGTACTACGAATCATGATTATCGATAGTATTGTCGATAGCGTTATTGCTAGCACAGTTGGTGGCCTTACTGTCGATGTAAAATCGATAGCGTTTTGTGTACCCTCTATAATATTACTCCTAAATATACTAACGCTAGCGCTGAGAATAACGATGCCGTTCCTAGCCAGCGATATTGTAAAACATTTGCAATTACTCCTAATCAGTATTCTCAGTTCATGTAGGTTAAGGGCATTTCTGGCGAATCGAATGCATTATTTGATTCTGCATTTAAATTTTAGGAATATTTGCATGAACACACTCACACTGAAAAGCAGCTAGTTGCATCAAACGGAGAGATTAACTTCTTGGGGGAGTTGTTTTTAAACCACACAATGCAATATAATCCTGTAGAAGTGCAGTTCCATATACTTTTAACGACTTCGTTCTCGCATTTCTTTTTTCACTTGAAACATCAGTTAGTTCTATTTGAGAACTCTTGTGAAGTCTTGTGCCCTGCAATGCCCGGCAATGCTCTCCAGCTTAACACAGCTTAAATTTCCTGGTTAAACACTCGAACCGTTTTTGAACAATGACGCGCTAGCGAATGCAGTGGGGCACATCGCCTGTTGGGTGGCTCTGGATGTTCTGTAGAAGCTTAGCTGGGAAGCAGGGTGCTTGTACAATTTTCAAAGCAGCAGTTATAATAGAAAAAATGTGATTTCGCCCAATTTTGACTCAGCAGTGCTAGCGCCAAGCGGTGCGTCTTCGGTCGCTGTATCATCCCAACTAGGCCATTTGCGACACTAACGCTTTCCTATAACTCTACCTAGAATATGACAGCAGAGCTTGCCACTCATAGATTGCAAGAACGAAGAGTATTCTCATAGCTACCTCGCCGTTGGTATCACGTAATAAGGGAACCAAGCTAATACTTCAGTGAGTTTGCGTAGTTGATGTTGTGCATTGATGAGAATATATTAAATGGATTACCGACAATACTGTCGGTAACACTTTCAATAGGGCTATTGATGTAACTATTGAGAGTTTTTTTGTCAGCGATGGTTAGATAGTGACTTAATTCTCGTTAGTTTTTGCATCAGTAGTGAGCATGAGCAGGTGGAGTTAAAAAGAAGTACTGAAACGGCGATCAAATTCTCGCTTATCTCGCTAGACTGTGTAGTGCTCTGAGAAAAGCACAACAGGAATTCATCGCATGTTCTCTATGTCGTAGGAGCAAAGGAGCGCAATCAACTTTTCCTTCGCTGTTAATTTCCAAAAAAAAAAATAAACAATAGTGCTTGTCTACTGTGCTTGCTTGTGCGTTCTGCTCTGTGAATTCATAATTGGAAACTAATAAAACTAACAAGCTAATCTAGCCAGTAATCTGTTTGTTTTATATATGCTCGGGGCTTTCTTTAAATGATATAAATTAATAGACTGTGTAAGGAAGCCGCTGCTTCGAAGAGATGACCTCTACAGCAAAATCATGCAAACTCAATCGGCCTCATAAAATGAAAAGTAAAAATTGTGCAAAAACGCTCCAATAACAATAACTGTCGGAATGCAGAACACAGTTTGAGCAGTGTCACCTAGCTGTCGGAGAAGAGTACGTTTTCAGCTGAAATGGGCTGCGGTGCGCTTCAGTGCGCACTAAAAGGAGTAAGTAGTAACGCGATCGCCACTTGTCGCATTACAGCAAAAGCCGGCGTCGCGACGTCTGCCCGCGCGGTGGCCCCATATATACAGTGACGGCACGATGAATAGGCTGACGATACGAAGCAGTGCCTGACACGTTTTAGCCAATGCAGTACATGTTGTTTTTATATATATGTACTCACCACTGGAGGACCTCCGCAAGTGGTAGTTTCGTATAGAATTGTGATGCAACAGACGGTCGTAAAGTGTTCAGAGTGCTGTAATACGATTTCTCTTTCCGCATAACTCACATTTGTCAGACAGATGGGAAGCTAAACTGCGGCAGGGAATCAAACCTCCGACGTACGTACGTACCTCCAGTTGTAGATCTTCCAAATTAATTTTGAATAACAACTGAGTCAACCATTCTTCGTTTAGCGTTCCAGATTGTGCCATATGATTTCTAGTTCTCGTTGCGTATTTAATAAATTTGGAAAACAAGTTGGATTGGTTTGGTTTGTGTGGTTTAACGTCCCAAAACGACTCAGGCTATGAGAGAGAAGCGCGTTTAATTATGCACGACCGATGCCCCCCCCCCCCCCCCCCCTCCAAGCTTGGAAATGGGCTTTGTTTCGTAGTCATGCAATTGATGCGACGTATTGCTTTTGGTGCACTGAGCCACAGATCAAACTCCCGCGAAAAAGACAACGGCTACCAATTCAGTGTTCATAAAAACATGTGGGTGGTTCATTTCAGCATCCAAATATAATACATTAGTTTCGTATGAATATGAGGATAGTTTGATTTGGTTTGTGGGGTTTAACGTCCCAAAGCTACTCAGGCTATGAGAGACGCCGCAGTGGAGGACTCCGGAAATTTCGACCTCCTGGGGTTCTTTAACGTGCACTGGCATCGCGTAGAACAAGGACGCCTTGCTTTTCGCCTCCATCGAAAAACGGTCGCAGCAGCAAGGATTCGATCTTGCATCCTTCGGTACAGTAGTCAAGCTCCGCAACCACTGCACCACTGTGGCGGGCGGCAGACAGGTAGGAGGTTAGCTGGCGGCGTCGGATTCGAACCGACCCCTTATGTATCACGTAACTCAAATTGAAAGACTTAAAACGGAGGTTTCGGCAATTACAGTTTCCAGACACCGCTTGAAATGTAGCAGTCAACGTCGAATATGCGAACGCACACCGAACGCAATACTAGCTGAAATAAATTAAATACATGTCGAAGACCCTGCTCGAAAACATTTCACCCGTAGCACTGCGATGACTTCAAATTGATGCACGCAAGCTGCGTGAAGAGTCCGTGCCATTGTATAAAAAAGGAACCCTTAACTAAAGTGCAATAAAACAGCGTGTAGCTACCATAGATGATTTTAGCCACGGATTTCGACTTCAGCTTCGAATATTCAGGGTTGGGTTCATAGTCCGCAATCTTGTGGGATTGTAGGCTCATGCTCTTATGATAAAGCCAATGCCCAACAAAACAGCCGCCGGGTGCGACGATACAACTAACAACCCGAGAGCCTATCACAAGTAAGGGGCAGCCGTCGAGGTCAAGGCAAGTGCTGTTCCCGAACAGCGGGTGCATTGCCTACTACTTGGTGCGGGACCTGCGCAGATGAAGCAATTAGTGTCGCTGCGCCGATCAGCCTTGGGCGCTTCGGCCAACCGAGACATACCTACTGAAAGGGGGGAGGGGGTGGGGTCAATCTGCTTGCTTCCATTTATTTCGTTCCAAGACCATGAGGTGGGGCCGGTCGCTGGAAGATGACCGCGCTGAAAGCGACCGACGGCAATGACAGGGACCACCATAAACGTAATGGTAATACACCGAGCGCACAACCCTTTCAGATGGCACTGTGCGAGCATTTGCACAGAGCCGTCTATGGCAAAGTGCAGCTAGTAGCTAACAACTGGGGACTACCCGAATCTCCTGACAGGGCCCGTAGATGGAACAAGCCATGCATTATGCGACCAAGTACGGGCTGGTTTCGTCTGTGGCGCCCTCTTAGACCAGCGGTAATGTAAGCTGCACTAGTACTCCATGGGTGATTTATGAAGAACGCCACCTCAGGCGGTGACGCATCGAACTAGCCATGCTATAATTGTTGGTCAAATCGAGCAGAAAAGATATGTAACATGTTCTTTACTGTGGCGAGGGTTTCATATCAGAAACATTTTTTTGAAGTCTCAAATAATTGCATGCCGTGAATGTATAGTGCATGCAACCATCAAATATATATATATATATATATATATATATATATATATATATATATATATATGAGGATAGAAAGCTCAGACTAAAACTGCGTTCATAACTAGATGGTATACCATTGGAAAATAGCATATAACAAACCGGTAAACAGGCAATTTGCACCAAGGGTAATGATACGGGGACAGAGCACTGAATGAACACAAAAAGCTACAGAACAAGCATGGAAAAATTGCTTACTGCGCTTTAAAAATAAGCGATATCTGAACAATACTAAAGCTTAAAACAATGAAAATTTAGACGGCAAAACCGCACGCATAAGTATACCAAAGTATAACAGTAAATAATAAACTATGAAATAACGAAAAAAAAGTACCGCGAAAAAGCTGGTATGAGGCGGAGATTTGAAAACGTACAAGAACGATAATGCTTATAGTATGCAAGATAATGGGTTTCATAAATTTGCTCGAAACCCAACACGGTCGTTTTTGGTAGGTTGCATTTAGGACGCGTAAATTCCATTAACAGCAAATTTAGCGCATATTAGCTTTATGGAAACAATTGAGGCGTTGATTTTTAGTGGAAATAGCTTTGTAGACTGGCTACAAAATAAGCAGCCCAGATGTTAATTTTGTGAATTTATATATCAGCAGGCATGGCTACAGGGTTAACATTTAACGGACTGCATGTTATAATTTGGTTTGCTTCATTTTCGGACTATTCAACATGTGAAAGGTGGTCAAGGGCAGCTGGCACACCTTAGCAATGACAGTAACACATCAGAAGAGTGGATATTTCTGCAGTATTATTTATACATTCTTCCCATCGGTGCCCTTTCCTTGCTTCATGCTGAAATCCCAGCCACGGCTATTTTCAGTCGTTGTTCACGGGATTGATGAGAATGCTCTAAAATTTTTGCTATCTATATATAGCAAAAAGGAATGGAGCCTATCGAAAAACGAGCAATAATAAGTGCAGTATCAGATAAGAACTGTGAAGGAAAGTGAAATTAAAAGATGTCAAGTGACTCCCAGTGATTTAAGAAAAGATGCTCAGCATAACATACAGAGGAAATCTAGGTTAATGAAATTATCATTTTAAAAACGTGTAAGGACCACGCACGTCAATCACCATGCGTCTATATGGTTCCACAATTCGGGTAAAGAAATAACGTTGACCAAAGCAATAAAGAACATAATAAAAATATTTTACCTTAAGGTCAAGCTTTTTATTTTTTGTTTCATTAGAGCATGGTCTTGTATCACTGTTGTTATAAAACACACTGGTTATGATCCCGGGACCACCAGTTACCAAATATACAGTGTCTCACTCATACCCTTACTTTGTGTTTATGTGATTTTTGGAGGCCCAAATTAAATAGTTGTGTCATTAAGTTCAGAAATAAATTGCCTTCTGTCAAAGCAACCATTCATTGCATCGAAAGATTTTTCTGTCGGCATTTCACGCGCACCCGTCTTGAAAGGCGAGGATATGGCTAGAAGCATGCATATTGAGTTTTTTTCAGAGCTCGACGGTTTTTCTTTTGCAAATGTGATACTGATTCCATGTCGAACAGTGACCCTTTGCGCTTATGAAAGTGTGTGTAACAACCAGGAAAAATCAAATTTGAAGCTTGTAAAAACACCCAGAAGAAAAACAGTGTTTCTTCTGTCGCACTCCTCGTCATAATGTTCATCATCTGCAGGAATTGAACGTCAGGCATTTCTGTTGGAGCATCTTTGCATCAGTGCGATGTCCTTGTAAGTGCGTGATTCTTACATGTCTGCCAGGACGCGTGGCAGGGCACACGCTCCAGTCAAGCAACAGCTTAATACAAAATTCGAGATGATTGAGACATTACCCCGGAACTTACGTCGGATGCTGCTCCTATAATTTACGCAGTGTACAGAGTGACCAATCAAGGGTATACAAATGCTTTGGAATATGCACAATTAGCGGTGGGCGATCTCCTGCAAGATAGCTGACTATCGCTTGTTAGCCGGTTTGTGTCACTATAGACTGCGTATACGTTCAATGCATTTAGCTTCGGGCATCCCGACAGTCGATAGTAATTCGCTTCTATACTACAAGCGGGCACAGCGCCCACTTACAAGCACGAGCCCAAGCACTGCACCTTCATTCCTGGCACGCGCAGAGTGATCATGTCAAAGCTGTTTCGATTCATTCGAGCTGTCGTACATATTCGCTGATAACTGCTGTACCAGCTGCGTCTTGGTTACGATGCTTCTCTGACAGCTTGTTCGTGTCTCTATATAGATAATAGCTGCCCGTAATTATATCGGTAGTTAAGGGACGCAATTAGCCAGGAACGCATTGCGGTGTGGACGTTTGTGTAACTGGGCAGGCTTCACTAATTGTAGGCACCAGAAATAAAAGGAGTGGCAGTATTCAGCGCTCGTAATCTTCCTATGATAATTTTCTACTCATATTAGATCCTTGTTGCGAGTTTGATTGCCGCATCACATATCAGATCTTCATAGGCATTTGCTAGAAAGTGCAATGCATCTCCGAATTCGTTTCCGACATATGTGTATAATAAAAACACAATATTTTCTGCTGTCTCTCTCTCTCTCTCTCACGTGCCCAAGCTCTATTGCTTGTTATGTTCTGACAGGTAACCAATCGAGCTAAAGCAACCAATAGGCCGGCTCTGTCGTCAGTCCTTATCCTAGAACGACGGCAAGCCCACGTTAGTATGCAGCGTCCTATCACATTCGACCATGGCCGGGCCGAAGACAAGGACGACGCACGCCAGCTCACATGTGGTGCGCGAGCTGAGCAAATTCGGCGGTTTGCAAGATGGAACTCTAGCTACTCACTGCCTCGCTGTCGCCTGGCTGAGCAGGCCTGGCAAAATATATTTATGGAGACCAGACAGTGATGTTTATGTTATTCTACTCCACAAATAGATGAAGGTCGATAGTGTACATAATTGGTTTAGACCATGTACAAACGAAATAGCCTCTTCGCTACGAGTACATTTAAGATGTTGCAACTTTGACGCCTAATAAAAAGGTCACTACTGTGTTCATGTCGGTCGACCAGCCTCATATCCCGGCCTGCTTTCATTAGTGGAGAAAGAGAAAAATAAAAGGGGGGGGGGGGGGGGGGCAAAGCTGTTCACACTTCACTAAATTATCTCACTGCTGAGGCCCGTATGTATGAACGCGATCTCCATTACGCCAGTGGCATACATGGTGTGAACAATTTTCCGCTAAGCCATCGAATGCCTCACTCTGGCGAACTTTCCGTGCAATGAAACATAGATTTTGATCTTTTGATACAGCAGCAAACGCATCATTTGCATCTACCTTGTCGCCAGATGATTTCGTCAAAGAAACAACACGAAACTTCTACCCAACGCACGATCTTTTACTTCGTTCAGTTGATTTATTTCAGTTCAGTTCAGGCGACTGAACGCCTGAACTGAACTGAACTGATATATTTAATTTACAGTTATCCCAGCACCTGCATATCAACTTCCATCCGATGCCGAAGCATGCGGAATTCCGTGTCCCTTCTGTGCCTGAGTTGCTGGCTGCAATAAATGATGCGAAACGGAATACAGCGTCCGGCCCGGACAATCTTCAGTGTGAGGTTTACAAGAACACAAGTAGTTTTGAATTACTGGACACCATTATGAAAGTATGGCTGGCTGATGTCGTGTCGTGACCAAGAGCTGGAAGTGTGCTGCCGTGATCCCTATCTCGAAACTGGGAAAGTCAGCGCATGTTGCCAACTAACGGCTTATTTCATTAACACCGAAGTTTTTCAAGCTTGTATAGAGAAAATACTAGCCACACGATTGTCGTAGTCACTTGAGCAGCATGGTTTCTATCACCTCGCTCAAATTGGCTTTCGTTCATGTGAAGGCGCAGCCGACGTGTTGGCTGTCTTGGCATCAGCAGTTCTGCAATCTACTCGCAGCCGCAATGTGCGTGCCATTTTACCAATGGATATTGAAAACGTACACAATATAAGTCACAGTATCATCCTAAACCCTATTGATATATGCTTTATCTCCCACCGAGAGTGCGCGGCTTTGTCGTATCATTTTTGAAAGAGAGAAAGTTTGAAATACGCCTCAGTAATGAAGTGGTCACACACATTGTTTCACTTCCTGGCGTGCGCCGAAGTTCAGTATTGTCACTGACATTGTTTAATATTGCTTTCATTTCACTGCCACGGCGATTGCATGACATCTCTGAAACTGCTTTTTTGCAATATACTGATGATATCACGGTTTGAACCATACACCGAGATCTATTTACTCAACAGGCTGCCCTTCAATTAGCCTTGGATACTACCTCTAATTATACTTCATCAATTGATCTTCAGCTTTCCCAAAACAAACATATATATATATATATATATATATATATATATATATATACACGGACGTCGGTCGCAGATCACTGGGGATGCCATAAAGTAACAGCAATTCCAATTCGTTTCTGTCTGTCAACACCCCGCTACAAGAAACTCCGTGTGTAAAACTTGACGACTCACTAATCAAAGTACGCTTTCGCAGGCAAAAAGCAAGGTATTCATACTTTAGGGTATAAGTAGAAGAATGGTTCCTGAACAGGTGGCGCTGGGTCGTCTGTTTCTCTCCAATTAGAGATGGCGATTTTTCTTCCACGTAGTGTTTATCAAACCCAGTTTCAATATCTGACAAGAGCACACTGGAGTCTCAGTTTGCTCCTGAATCTGTCAACCGAGAGACTATGATAACCGTTACGTGTATTCCACGCATCACACCGGTCGTAGTTCTGCAAGAAAATGCACAACTCAACATCATCGATGAGCTGGTGCAGCAGCGCCGTGATGCTTGCAAACTTAAGGCCAATCTATGGCCCTCCACGCAAGAACTGATGTCTTATGCAACTTACACTTCCATTCTTCAGCCGCCATGCGCCAGGTCTTCCTTCCTGGAAATTTGTACAGCTAAGTAAAAACAAGCCTAGAGGTCACCGCAGACCAACGTCTGCCAACTCGGCATTGTCGCTTCACCAGACATTTGAAGAGTAAGAGGCTCATCTGCTGCCTGAAGGGTTCATTGTTGTTTACGTAGATACAACCATCCAAGGTTGTGACGAAAGAACAGCAGTCTATTGCCCGTGCAGACCTCGCCTTAATCTCACCTCCACGTTTCAGCTAAGCTTTCTCCGCTAAGTTCTTTGCAGTTTAAGAGTCACTCTGCTTCATAGCTGCCACAGCTATGCCTCCTGAGGCCCACTTCCTCATCCGTACTTATGCCCTTCAAGCAGTACGGCCGCCTCAGCGTGTCCGCTGCTGCCCAGATGTGTCAGTCATCCACCAGCTCGGGGCTTGCATTTCGCAACATATACGCTTTCAGTGCGTTCTACGGGACCTACTGCCTTCTCAAAGCTACGCAGATTTAGTGACCCGGCGTCACCCAAGGCTCATCATTGTTCGGCTCCTTGATTTGGACAATACTATTATCATTTTATCAAGAAAGGAACACCTCCGGCACCACGCAAGTACTACGTCCCTCCGTGTGCGGTAACCCTCCCCCGCAGTCCCACCCGTGCAGAGCAGGTTGCGCTTCGGAGGATCCGGATCGGGGTTTCCCTCACTCCTAGTATAACTCGCACGTGGCCCCATTTCCAACATATATATCCCAGCCAAGCGTGTCCGATATTCAAGTCCGAAAATATTGAAGTCGACATTCACCACTTGGTTTCGGACGTACACTGAAACCTACGAGAATCCGACACCTGGCGGCAGCAGGTCTTTTACAGAGAAATCCTTCTTCCTATATTGTCTGGGCGCAGGGACCCCATCATCGTTCATTCCTGGAGCTCATAAAATCAGCAAACCTCTTTCCATTAATTTAACCATTTCTTCATTCTTCGTCACATACCTCCTGATGCCTCAAGGGGGTACGTTTTAGTTAAATGTCGGTTAAAAATCTTTACTAGCATGCATTCTTTCTAAATCTCTTTGCATACCAATGACCAAAGGAGGCAGAAAACAAAGTGGGTATTTAAACTCCTCTTTTTAGTAAGAATCTTATTGGATGACCTGTCTTGTCAGGCAAGGAACAGGAATCGTTGCGTTAGGGGTATTCATGATTAAGGTTTTTTGTTTTTGTTTTTTCATCTGCTGCACAATTTTAGCCGGCCGAAGTTTTGCTGCCAGCTCCGTTCAGCCGCTTAGCGGGCTGCCAAATGAACATTCTTCCAGGAGTAACGGAGCGCGCAATCTTGCGAAAGCGTTCTGGTATTTCTGGTTATTTAAAGATGGCTGCTTGCGGTGCATTGCTCCTCCACCTCACGAGCGCTATTCCAGGAATATGGTTACCGAAATCACTCCATAGTCGATGAGGCTATTCCCTGTGCAAGATGGTACCGCTGAAACCTTCCAAACATCCGCACTCAGGTGCTATTATGTGCTGCGCGCTCAAAAACCAGCGTACACATGAAAAAACGACTTTCGGCGGAGAGGAAAACAAGTTGTTGCCGTCCCACATTAATAGTTTAGTTAGCTAAAGATGGCTTTACGTGCCTCTCTGTTTGGTGAGGGGCTAACGTCGACTCTTCACGAACTTCTAAGGCCAAGACATCGACTTGACTGCATTGGAATTTCGGCAAAAAGAACTGTCATCAGAGGAGAATAAATTATTGTTGAATACAACGAGGGGACCAGGAAGAGCGTTTAAATAGCGACTGTATGGTGAAAATGTATTCATGAAGCTGCTCGACAATTGGCGGTGAAGGATGCTGACGTCCAGGTTCTTTAATCCTACCGTTTCTTTAATCCTTCTCAACATGCCTTTGTGCGTTGTCTTCAGGTTTCTTCCGAGCAAATGAAATGACGAAGGATGACGAGGAAACAGGAAATACTCGAGAATATAAACAGTTCAATTATATTCAAATCATTTACACCACTGATCATGAAGGAAGGTGTAATGATTAAGGGATGACATGTAAGGGAAACAAAAAGGCTGGAGGAGTCACGGGCTCGGAAAAAGCGTTTTCTCGTCAATTGCTCTCCTTTATTGTTCCAACGAGAGGCATTTTCCTTTGACCCTTCCTTTGAGTGGCTGGTGCTGAAGCCGAACTGATCAAAATGCTGCTTAGTGAAAACGTCAATCCTGCTGCATATAATTTGGGTATTCATTTCGATCATCAGGCATTTACTGGCAGTTAGCAGCGTCTTGTGCGAGCGTCTGGTGTTCCGGCAGCCTTCTAGTCGACAGGCCGACGCCACTAGTAAAAAAACACAACAACGTTGAGCTCTGCCAAGCAGATTGGTTAGCCCAAACGGTCGGCCCGCGTCTAGTCGTCTCAATATAAGATTTTCAGCGCAGGTGAACAATGCCATTACAGACGTCGCTAACAGCTTTGAGTGGCTAAACGTTTTGCATAGCTCATATTTATCGGCATGCAAATTGCTAAGAAAGCGCTAAAATATATGATAATGGACAAGGTAGAGAAGCACCAGTGCCCATCGCAGATTTTGAGGCGATAAGCTAAAGAGACCGTCTTCGTGCATAATGAAAATGAATTAATGTCGACAAGGGGCGTTGTGTGCATTTCATAATTTGGCCTATCCGCAAAAAAAAAAAAAAAAAAAGGACACTCCTTTGCAATACCAACGCAAAACTTTATGTGCCTAATACCCTTGATCGAACTGAATTTTCAATGCTTTTGTTATTTTTCATCCAGGTATTTCCAGTCAAATCATCCTAACACATTGCCTATTGTTATTTTTTTTTTTTTCACTTCCAAAAGACAAATCAACCGCTTGACCCCCTCTGCTAAGAGCATATGGTGGAGCAATCACGGTGTCTCCGTTAGGAGCGTTTCTATATTTGGACTCTGTTACTTCCCTCTCTTCATATTATCTTCAAAATTGTCCGTAACTACATGCATTATGAGGAGCCATCCCTCCGCTGCGCTTCTTTTTTGTTTGAAAGCAGAGCCATGTTTTATAGTATCTAATGTCTCAATTACGCATTAGCACTCAGAACACAGCTAGAATCGAGAATTGATGGCCGAGCTTCCCTGATCTCTTTCTTGTGCCTCTGTGCTTTGCTAGTATGGCCGGGTCCCCCTTAGGTGCTGGCGCGAGTTCCGTGGTCTCTAATACTATCTGACGAGACCACGTAAAGTATGAGAGAAAATATCTGGTAGACACTCAAGCTTCGTGTTAAGAGTAGACACGATAGTGCATTTAATATCGCGTTTCCATTATGCATTTCTTTGATTTTTTGTATAAATTGGTTTTTAGGAAATGGACAACGCATTGTCTGTCTCGCTTCTCACTAGACACCCTACGCTTACAATTAAATGCACATAATTGGAGGCACATGTATCGTCGATTCGAATCCTTATCGCAAAGTATAGCCTCCAAGTTAACCAGAAGTTAACCATGCTAAATGGTATGACGTCACCGACGAAAGTGCACAAAGAACAAATAACAGTTGAATCACATCTTTGGCATGAAATCTAGTGCGTATGCTTTTTTTGGCACGTTTGAAACAATGCCTTTTCCAAATAGCTACAGCGGTCAAAATTACAGGAGTCATTTTCACTATGAATTTATGTGGATTGAGCATGTCTAAATGTTGGCGAACAAAATGTCAAAGATTGGCGATATTTTCTGTCGACTGAAATACTTCGCGTCAAAACTCATCAACCAAATGCGATATATTTCTGCTTTCTTCTGCTAATGATTATTGAGTTTCCTTTCGATTTAACACTGCTTTTACCAATATTAACACTTCCATCTTTTTCGTGAGAAAGCTGTTCGAAATATTCTGAATACTTCGCGAGTAGAACAAACACAGCCAATATTCAAGCCAATCGGGACCATTACCCTTCCCCAGTTGTACGATGCTTTACTCTTAAGACGGTGTATAGCAAGTGTTATTAAAATAATTATTTTATGCTGCCGCTATCAAGATTGCAATGGAAAAAGCGTAAATACTCTACGCGAGAGATGATGAGGTGATTTGGACCAAGGTCCCACACAAATTGCGGCTGTCAAATGCTGTGCTACACTATCACTGATTTATTAAAAAGGAATCCGAATCAATTTCTAGCTAAACAGTGCCAACATTGTTATGTTCCTTCTGATTTCTGGCAACAATATTTTTGAAAGTACAGTGATTTTGTGCTACATATTCATCTTTACCACTTACAAACTTTTGTAGGTTGCGTCGGCCTCGTCGAGCCTCCCTGCTGGCTTTTGTCGGCGCAAACCGGCATCTTTATGATGTTAAATAAAAAATTTTCTGGATGGGATTTTGATTCTGGGTGCTGCTCGTGGTGTCAATCACTGAGCGATTAGCGGCTTCTGTGGGAAGAGATATCAAATTCACGGCTTTATTGGCTCGCAAGAATAGAGCCCATGTCGGCTCTAACTTGTACGAACTAACATATATAGAGAAAATACGGACCCACTTGGAATATGCGAGTTAGGTATTCAGCAAGGTAAGTTGGTGAGCGAGTTAGGTGGCGCAAAGAAACAAATTCACAGAAGATGGATCGACCGCAAACTTACAAATCGAGTTTAATTGAAGAACAAAACCACCAGCCATCACAGGCTGAGAAACATATTAAAAGCAAATGCGAATGAAGGGAGAGTCACAAAGCCGCACCTTCGAAGAAACTAATCTCACAATCGGCGAGTAACCGCGTGCCTGTTACTCCACAACAGAGAAAGAGAGCAAGAAGACGTTAATGTTGTTCTGTCATGTCCTCAAAGCCGGAGCTTAACTATACCGGATTTTATTGCTATCATGATCATCATTTATTAGATAAACGATTAGATAACTTCAAGATACCTTGGGGTTATCTTTAGCAAATCTCCTTCGTCGTCAAGTATGTCAAAAGATTTGAAAATACCAAAAACGTATTTCACAAATCGAGGAACACAACTTCGCCCGCAAATTATAAACCAATGTCCCTTACATGTACATCATAAAAATTCTCGAACATATCATTTCGAAGACCACAACCACTTTTCACGTGAGCAACATCATATTGACACCTCATCAGAACTGATTCCGACGCGGACTTTCAACTGTTACGGAACTAACTGAGGTTGCACACAACCTAGCACTTAGCATTAACAACTGAAGCCAGACAGACATTGTGATGCTCGAGTTTTAGAAACCTTTCGACTGTGTTTCACGCATTAAGTTACTAGGAAACCTAAAACCGTTATCTGAAACGGAGAATTACTATCATATAGTTAACGGACTTTTTGTAACATCACTTTCAGTATGTAACTTTCGACCATGTCCCATCGAAAAGAGAAAATAAAAGAAAGGGGTTAGAGAGTAAACGGAAATAGAGGAAAGTTTAGGTGCTAATGATGTTCAGAAAGATTGAAATTATATACCCACTATTCCAAGCTATTTGTACGAGTATTCTTCTTAGTAAGGGGCCCACAATAAGAGAATGCTTGGCACAATCAACTGGAACGTTTTCATGGCAAGGCAAACTGAGACTTAATGCAAGGCTGCCTCCTATCTCATTGTTGATGGCTCTTGCTTTCGATGCATTGATTGTCGCGTGCTGTCCGCCCCCTAACTTGCAGGCGTGCCGTGCGCAATTACTCGTATTATCACAGCATTAGCATTTTGCTACGCGGGCCCGCAATCATCCGCACTTCATCACCCTCACGGATACACTTAGGGGAAGGCGAAAGGGAGCTCAGGACGGGACTGGAAATTCAAGAGAGAAGCGTGCCATACAAGCGTGCACAAAAAGGCGTGATTTATGGCCGCCTTAGTAGCAAATGTTAGCGGCTTAAGTGCCACCGCTGGCTGCCGGCTGCTGGGTTGCGGCGACACGCAGATGCCATTATTGCATGCTGTGCGCCCTGCCCTTAATGGGCTCGAATCGCCACGAGCGGCGAAGTAACAAAAGCCGTTCATGCATCTTCTCGCCTCGCAGAAGTGGGCGAAACATTGTCGATAAGAATGCAATGGTAGGTCGAGATCTCTGCCAGCATATTGAACGGAACCGGTACTGCACTTCCTAACGGGCAAGGTTAAAGGCAAAAGGTTTACTTAGTCACTTTTATTGCGTCGCATGTTTAAGACTCTTCGGACCTTCTCTGCAAGGCGGAAATATATACGTGAAATATATGTTCTAAGGAGGTCAGCAGCCAACAGCATGAAGCCAATGCCCGCCCTTCAGAAGCTAAATGGCTAGATAGTACACCAACGCTGGTATGCCGCTCCCTAGCTAATACAGTGCCGAGGCAAGAGACTGAGCCAGTCCGAGGGAGTCGCTCTCTCTTCTTCTCCGCCCCTTCGGTCTCTGGCCTACATTGCACTTCTTATGCCCCACCAGAACAGGCCCCGTAAAGCTGCTTATCCCGGCCTCGCAAATCTCCCCGCCCTGTCGGCGTGCCATGAGAGGCAACCCAGGGAAGCGTCAACAAACAAAGCTTGCCTCCTCCGCCTTCAATACTGCTCGCCCTGAGTCAGCAACCACTGGTCGGTGGAGGCAGCTGCGTTCGCGGAAGTGGTAAGTTGTGTGAGTCCGCGTCTCTGTTATCTGAACGTTGTTTAGGAAGGTGTCTTGCATCGGTATATAAAAAGCCGGTTCGAAGTTTTATCTTGGTTTTTCGTTTGCCAACAGACTGCCCACAATTAAAATTCAAGACGAGCGCTAAACGAAAGATCTCCTGAGTGTCATGGTAAAAAAAGTGGCCAAAGTGAGCCAGGAAATAGAAAACCAGCCAGCAGAGCATGAGTACAAAGGAAAGTATAACCGATAACAAATAAGATATAGTTTTTTTTTTTTTTTTTTTACAGTCATCTATTTTTTCCTTGGTGGTTAGTGGCTGCACTTTTGTTGATATTAATGAAATCAAATAATTATTCCGTGTACTCAGGACACATGCAGAATGGAAAGAAACGTCATTTTAGACTGTTAATTTTCCTTCAAGCTATTACCACCTTACAACGAGATAGGAAAATTACAGGTACAACAAAATCATTTGCAGACTTCAAGATAAGTAATCGCTTTAACAAGTAATCTTGGGGCATCTGATACCGTCTGCATTCAAACTACACTATTTAGAATCAAACGGCATTCTGTAGAGTAGACAGAAATTTGTGCGCACACGTGGTTATTAAAAAAGAATGAATGGTAATAAAGTATAACGAACTACTACAACGCTAAGAAATCTAGAATTAAATATAGCAGTGCAGAATGTACTTCATGAACCGCATCATATAACGCTAACCCAACTCATTCTCTAGCTGCATTTTATTACAACTATGTATAATCTTCCAATCGTACAAACAACCGCGTAACCAAGATTTATGTTGTCATAAAAATCCTTTTTCCTGGAAAAAATACTATCAGATCTCTTCCACTTCTTTCGAACGGACTAGGTTGAAATTCACCAAGAGACCCATCTGCAGTTTTCACCTTTTACGGCTCCCTTCGATGTTCGTAATAAATAATGATTTCAAGTTTCTTAGACGCAGCAACACAAACAGAACGATACTTACTCTAGGCAAACTTATAAAGTCGAAACCGCACTATCTTACATTTTTGAAAGGTAAGAACTC